>CM069441.1:26096187-26273392 GCA_035610835.1 Ophiura sarsii
TTATATTCAATTTAATATGGCCAATATTCGTTAGTAAAACTATGGTTGAAGTAGAATTTATTTGTTTATTATAGAAAAAATTCCATTGAAATGGAATGGGGGCGATCCAAGAGAAAGAATCATGGTTTGTAACCATTTTCTGAAGCATCTGTTCATTCTGTTGCATACCAAAATACCAGGGATATGGTGTATGTATCTTTCAAACAAAAAAAACACCCCAAATCAAAACACAACAGTCTAAAAATAGTACAGGAAACCCAACAAGGACACATACGGTAGGTTTATTCTAAAGCAAGCACTATTTTTTCGCGGCATTTAATGTTCGTGATGCAGAAGAACCCACATTTTTCATCATGAAATGTTTACAAATGTACACCTTTCTAATAATGTCTAATAATCATACTAAAAGCTTGTGAGCATGACAATTTCACCAATCCTAGCCAGACACTCTGAGCTTTTCAGTAGTATCTGAGACCACAATTGTAATGTGTATAACATCTGGACAGTTGGGAGATTTCTCTTTAGTCAAACAAGATAAGCTATTATGTCTCTCTGTTGGGAGTCTAATAACATCTCTCTGATTGAATCATCAAGGCTAAACAAATATAGCTTTGACTCCATCACAGACTGCAGGACTGTAAAAATGAACTGCATAGGTACATGTAATTTACAAAGACTGCAAAATAATTTAGACAATTTTCCATATACTAAAAACAAAATGGCAGCCTCCATGTATATGTAGAAAGACCTAAATGTCCAAGAATATGCAATCTGATGCTATAAGGTTGGCGGGTTGCCCCGCCAACCAAAAAGACCGTCTATGATCCAAGGCATTGTATTATCATACTGTATACTACATTATACCACTGTATTATTGCATCATGAACATGCATTGTGCCCGGGGGGGGGGGGGGGGGGGGGGGGGGGGGGGGGGTGGGGGGGGGGGGGGTGGGGGGGGGGGGGGGGGGTGGATCTGAAAAAGTCCTTTTTTGTGTACCAATGTACCCTTTCTGTGTAAAACTCTACCTTGTTTATGAACTAATGTATCTTTTTTTGTGAAAACGCCCCCTCCCCCATTTCGAGAAAAACGCACTCCTTCCCCATATGTAAAGCATTTTCCTCACATGTGTTAAAGTTCATGTGCGGCAAGTTCAAACGGTCAAAGCAGTGTTTATATTCTCCTTTTATTACGAATAATATGGCGCTGCATATGGTCTGTGACGAAGATGACACAAAACGTCGGGCCAGAAATTTCCCGACAAAAACTGGTAAATGATGGTAAAAGTATACAACACTAGGGTTAAAGTCCCTACTAAATCAATGTCTCCCAGTAGCGTAGCCAGAGGGTCGAAAGTATACAGATGAAAATTGTTCGCATGTCTTCCCAAAGTGCAATACTCTTTGGTACAAGCTTGTACCAAAGAGTATTGCACTTTGGGAAGACATGCGAAGGATCTAGCCACTGAGAAAAAACCTTATTATTACAAACACGACCAGTTTCAAAAGAAAAAAGGAAAATTGTGGACATACACGTTTTTTGGTGTGTTTTTTGGTATATAAAGCGCAAATGTGAACAATAGCCCAACAGACATTAACAAGGTTAATGACCAGAGTGATTAAAAATCAAACTGGTAACTCTGGAAAGAGAGCTCTGAAAGGCCAATCAATTGGTTCACTGCAACTCAGAAAATATGCATAAAACAAGACACACAAATGGGCAGAGGTTAAAAATGCCAATGAAAGTGACATAATAATAAGATAAAAGCCCAAACATAGAGAACAACATCAACATATAAATTATAGAAAAATAATAATATCTGGAGGTCTGATGGGCATCAAGAGAACCTACACAACAAACTTGGGAACTAAATCTACCAGGAGCTGCCTGTTGTCACCTGTTGGGGCGTGACCGTATCACCAGCCCAGCTGGCTACATGCTTTGACCACCATCTCCCCAACCAAGCATTAACCTACACTTAACCCATGACCACCATGCTATTATATGTATCAGTCGGATGTTGAAAGGACTTGAATGAAGGGTGTCATGAAAGAGTGTGAAGGCTATGTCAAGTTAAGAGTTTGAGAGAAGATGACCGTGCACACGGCACTTGAAAGCCTGGATTCCAGCTGCTGAAATGTTACCAACAATATCATCTGGAAGACTACGGCGGTATTCCATAAGGGAACAGCAGTGTGAATGAAGCTTCTGTCTAAGCAGCGAGTTCTGGCTGTCGGCAGAGAAAGAGCATGGACTGACATTGATACGCTCGACGGGTAGCACGGCGTTGGACATATGGTGCGGGAAGTAACATATCTTGTCAAAAGATTTGTTTGTTGAAGGGTGAACATTTGGGGCCTGGTCTTTAGCACCTTGGAGTCTGCATTTTTCTGCAAATGTCTGACAAAAAGCTTCTGCCTTGTCCCTTGCTGTGATGTGGGTAACGTTTTGATGATCGATCACTGGGATCTCAGATCGAGCTGTTCTGCCAGAGAGAGTGTTGATGATTCTCCACCATTTTTTGCTGCTCAGCGTTTTGTCTGCGAGATCTTTTCTCAATTTGGCGTTGTAAGATCTCCTAGCTTGCTTCTCAGCTTGGTTGTAGGAATGTCTAGCTTCAGCAAACTTTGACTTGTTGGCATCAGTTTGATCCTTTTTGGCTTTCTTAAAGAGACGATGCTTCTTTTTAGATGCCCTACGGCATTCATCGTTGAACCAAACCTTGTCTCCGGTCCTATTGGTGACTGTCTTACTTGGGATGAACAGGTCGATAGCATCGCAGATGATATTGGTGACATTAGAGCAAGCAGTTTCAGGATCTTTATTTTGGAATACACTTGACCAGTTTGTGGAAGCAAGGTGACCTCTTAATCCCCAATAATCGGCCTTATCGTATCTCCAGACTTTCCTCCTGTGTGGTTTGTCTCTGTATACTGGAACATCTAAGCACACCAGCACAGGGTTGTGGTCTGAGGTGCCCAGTCTAGCAGATGTGGTTGAAGTTGCTGGCAGATCAGTCATGACAAGATCCAGGATTTGGTCCAATCGAATGGGTTCTTTGACGATCTGTTGTAATCCTAGAGTGTTAGCTAGTTGTAGGGTGCGTCGCCCAGCTGCATCAGTGGTGCGACTTCCTAACCAGTCAGTGTGGTGGACATTGAAATCACCGACAAGCATAATTGAGTTGGCTCCAAGTGTGCTCATTTTTTGAAGAGTGTTTGAGTCCAGGTAGTCGATGACATCACTGCTATCACTAGGTGTTCTATAAACAGCGGCAATCAGTAGCTTTTGGGATTTCAGAGCTACTGTGAACCAGATGAGTTCGTAGTCTTTTGGATCATTTCTTGGGTCGTGGTGTATGGCAATCCCTTCTAAATAGTAGACAGCAATGCCGCCACCATAAGTTGCCTTTCTGTCTCTGCGACAGCACATGGAGTAGCCTGGAATAGATATGAAATCAGCTCCATCAGGTACAGTCTCATCAAGGAAGGTTTCAACAACAATGACAATAGATGGTTTCTTTATTGAGCAAATGTTGGCAAGTTCTCCGATGTTTGAACGAAGTCCACGTATGCTGACCTCCATTATTCGCAATTCCGTTTCTCGTAGTCGATGGGCATGCTTATGTCGTTTCCGTTTTGATCCGTCCGTTTTCTTTCGAGGCTTGGTTTTGAGACTTGTAGCAATAAGATTACAGGTGCAGGGGTTGCAAGCCCCTACACCCAGTGCGCATCTGAGCAATGCGGTAAGGGTTACGTGCTAAACATGGTCTAAACTGAAAACATCAAGATATAACAGTTTGTGCTCAGGATGTAATGAGCAGCTTAACCACGGGCGGGGTGACCAGCACATAGATGTAACACAATACTACCCCAATAAGTATACACGTACACAAGCCCAAGTGGAAATCAGTACCAGCTAGATTATATACTTGTGAGGGATAAGTGGAGAAATAGTGTTATGAATGCCGAAGCATACAACACCTTTACAAGTGTGGGCTCTGATCACAGACTTGTGTCAGCTAAGATGAGAATGAGCCCGAGGAAAAGTAAAACAACACCAAAAAAAGAAACCATATGACTTGAAAGCCCTTCGAACTGACGGAAGCTTACAAGTGAAGTATGCAGTTGAAGTGCGCAACAGGTTTAAATTCCTGGAGGATGAGGTGTAAACAGCCACTGACATATATGACAGATTTATCAGAGCAAACAATGAGGCTGCAGAGACCAGTCAGAGAAAGATCTCATAAAACACGTTTCCAGCGCTCCAAGGGTAGTTGCGGCAAGAGATCAAATCAAGGATAAATATAATCTCTATCAACAGGATGTCACTGAGGGGCAGAGGACTGAATACAGGAAGGCAAAGCAAGGACTTGATGAAGCTTACAATCTAGTCATAGAAGAGGACCTGAACAGCAAGATCAAGGAAGTAGAAGAAGCCCATTCCAATTCCAAGCATGCTCAAAGCTGGAAGCTCATAAATGAAATTACTGGTAGGAAAGCATCCACCAAAGGTCAGCTGGAGGGGGAAACTCAGAAAGATCGGGTCACAGACTGGTATAATCACTTCAAAAACCTTCTGGGGAGCCCACCAGACATCAGTAATGAAGAGGAGCAAATCACACCAATCCTGGAAGACCTGGAAATTAAAACAGGGCCTTTCGACCAGGAGGAATATATGAAAATGCTAAATAGTCACTGGTAGAAGGAAAAAGCAGTGGTGAAGACAACATTCCACCTGAAGTACTGAAAAGATGCGACCTTGACGACATTGTACTGAACTTCTGCAATGAAGCATTGCTGACAGGGGGGAAAAAAGCCAGTGGTCTGTACTCAACATAGTTCCAATACCAAAAACAGGGAATCTTAGCCTAGGAGGAAACTACAGAGGTATCAGCCTAAGCTCTATCGTTGCCAAAACGTACAACAGAATGATCCTGAACAGAATCAGACAAGAGTTAGACCAACATTTGAGAACCAACCATAACGGATTCAGGACGACAGCGGGCCACATACTGGCACTGAGGAGGTTCATAGTCATAGAAGGAGTTAAGGCCAACAATCTAACAGCAGTAATCACCTACATTGATTTTATAAAGGCCTTTGACACTATCCACCGTGGCAAAATGCTGAAAATCCTGCAAGCTTATGGAATACCAAAGCAGGTCGTCAAAGCCACCAGACGAATGTATGAGAATACCATGGCTAAGGTGATCTCTCCCGATGGAGAGACTGCACAGTTTGAAATCTTGGCTGGGTTCTACAGGGAGACACACTCTCCCCATATTTGTTTGGGATTGTTCTGGACATTGCCTTGAGGATGGCCATAGAAGGAAGAGAAGAAGAGCTAGGTTTCCATCTTGATAGGCGTAGAAGTAGGCGGATAGGGCCAGAGGTGGTGACAGACTTTGACTTCGCTGATGACATTGCATTGTTGTCAGAGACATTTTAGCAAGCACAAGATCAGCTGCAAAGAGTTGAGTCATAGCAAAAGTCTGTCTGAAAATGAATGCTGGCAAGACAAAGTTCATCAAGGGATCTATACAGACAAAGAATGGGGCCAAGTTGGATGAGGTACAAGATTTTAAATTTCTCGGTGCCTGGATGTAGAGAACAGCAAATGACATTAAACAACGCAAAGCAGCAGCATGGAGAGCATGCAGTGAAATGACCAAAATATGGAAGTCAACTCTAGTTCGGAAATTCAAACTTCGCCTATTTGCCTCTTACATATGGTTGCGAAGCTTGGACCATCACTCCCAAGTTACAGTAAGAGCTCGATGGCTGCTACACCAGAATGCTGAGAGCAGTACTCAATGTCAAGTGGAAATAACACATACCAAATACCCAATTGTATGGTGATCTCCCCAAAAGAAGCCAGAAGATTCAGAAGAGACGGACAAGGTTTGCTGGCCACTGTTACAGAAGTGAAGAACCAGTCTCCAAACTGGTGCACTGAACCCCCAAACATGGTAAAAGAAAGCCGGGAAGACCTGCTCTGACATTCATTGACTTACTCAAGCAAGATACAGGATTGGAGACAAGTAACATAAAGACAGCAATGAAGGACCGAAAAGTGTGGAGAGCCATCGTAGATCGGAGACACCACCCGAGTTAAGCAAGTAAGCAAGCTCCAATAGGCCTAATGCCATATTTGGATGGATGAATTATATTTAAATCGTAAATAACTAGCGTTTATGAGTATTTTCATGAAGAAAATCCCCTCCACCAAATTAGTATGGCAATCGGAAATGTTACGCGTAACCATCATGACCATCGGGACATGGCAGTAGACCATCCAAAGGCAATAAATGTGCTTTAAAAAAATGCATCACGGCATTTTTTGTTACAGCTCTACATCTAGGCTAAACTAAGTGCTTAAATAATAAGGTTTCCAATGAAGGGGGGGGGGGGGGGGGTGTCAGAAATAGAAATCGGTTTTTAGGCCATTTTCAGCAAAAAAAAGACCGTTTTTGGGCAAAAATCTAATTTTTGTGTTTTTTGGTGCAATTCATATCTTTGAACAATGTACTATCCACCAGTAATTGGTTTCACCTGATTTATTGTTTTTTAAGGAATAATACATATTTAAAGCTGCTAAAATATAGAGAAAATAAAGGCACAAGGGAGTACAAAAGGGCACTTTTCTCAGTTTTATAGTTGTATTTGCCACTTATATTCGCTAGTTGCTTAATCTGTCAAGCGATGCTGGAATAAATCAGCAAACTAGTTTAACATGGTCTATGACATTTGTATATAGTTTAATATCGACAAATATGGTAAAATTCAACATTAAAGGGGTATTCAAGGGTTATTTAACACGAAGGTATAGAATCGTTATAGTGACTTAGAGGTGTATTTAATGGAGTGTCTTCCGTGCACTCCCAGGACTCCCCCAAACCTACTTTTTGAACTTCTTTTTATGGTCCTTCAAAATATTTAGGGTGTTACCGAATTTAATGTTAGTATGCTAAGGGGATATTCAAAATGGCGTCCAAAATGGCCGCCAAAATGGTCAAATTTCATAAAAGAACATACATCAACCAAAATGTATGATGACAGTATAAACTGCGCCAATAAAGTATCAAAACACTTACAAATGGTCAGATTTATCGGAACCTGAATTAGTATGCAAAAAAATAATTAAATAATTCGATTCACAGTTATCTTCTGCGCATTTTGACACCTCTTTTGTTGCGCTATGATGTTGTTTGGCGGATTTATGGGCACTTGAGTGGCTTAAAGTCGAATTCTAAAGTTGCAAAAGCTCCTATTCACCCCAATTCCAGAAAGGAACTCGCACAAAGCATCACACACAGACAAAATTAAGACAAAAGACACCAATTTGTTCTGTTTACTTAACCATGACAATTAATGATTGATTAATTATTGATTTATGCTTCCCATCTCTGACCCTTTTGTTTTGTTATTGAAAATGAATGCTGATATTCATTGCAATCGATTTATCCAACACGCGACATACACATCATTTAAAAAGGCGGGCAAAAATAATGATGATCTTATTCGTTGCTGGAATAGGGGCTTTTGCAACTTTAGAATTCGACTTTAAGCCACTCAAGTGCCCATAAATCCACCAAACAACATCATAGCGCAACAAAAGAGGTGTCAAAATGCGCAGAAGATAACTGTGAATCGAATTATTTAATTATTCTTTTGCATACTAATTCAGGTTCCGATAAATCTGACCATTTGTAAGTGTTTCGATACTTTATTGGCGCAGTTTAGTTTTAACTATAGGATGTATGTATTACACTCACGTTCGCATTGTTAACATACTTTGAATCCAAGATGGCCGCCTAAAACATAGAAATAGCCAAGAATAACAGCATATTTTGTATCATATTCATCAAATAATTTAAGGCTACCAGATGGACACCAATAACTACCAATTGGTCAGAAGAAATTAGCAAGATGGCTACCAATATGGTCAAAAATAGCTGATTGAACCTTCTAGTACATTTCGCTAAATACCAGTATAAGCAGATAAGTTAGTGATTTCATGGAGATAATTATGGTGATAATTATGGGCTTCAAAACCCTACCTTCTATTGAAATATCCAAAAGGATCATCAAGCAGTCTCATTCGCCACCAAGTATGCATAGGTAGTTGTATGAATTCATCAATTACCTTATTAATCAGATATCCTTTATGTTACTTACTTAATTGATTGGGGTCATTACGGTATCACTCGCGGTCTGTAGATGATCACCTGGGGTAATTAAATGATCACTCGGGGTCATTAAACGATCCGTTTGGATCATTATGGTCATTTTTGGTAATAAAATGATCACCTGGGGTAAGTAAGCGACCGTCCGGGTCATGATATGATTGCTTGGGGTCATTACGCTATCACCTAGAGTTTTTGAATTATCAAATGGTGTAATGAAATGATCACTCAGGATCGCATTTGGTCATTAAACAATCACTTTGTGTCAATGGTCACCACGGGTTATCACATAATCACTTGGATCGAGTCAATAAATGATCACTTGGGGTCATTAAATCATCTCCTGCTGTTATTAGATGACAGTTTGGGCGGCTTGAGTAATCAAATGATAGATTGGGGCCATTAAAATATCACTTGAGATCATTAATGATCACTCAAGAGTCATTAACCTATCGCCTAGGGTCATTAAATGATCACCCGGGGTAATGAAATGATCACTCAGGATCGCATTGGGTCATTAAACAGTCACTTTGTGTCAACGGTCACCAAGGGTTATACATTATCCCTGGGATCGAGTCAATAAATAATCACTTGGAGTCATTAAATCATCCCCTGCGGTTATTACATGACAGTTTGGGCGGCTTGAGTAATCAAATGATGGATTGGGGCCATTAAAATATTACTTGGTGTCATTAATGATCACTTGGTGTCATTAATGATCACTCAAAAGTCATTACACGATCCATTTTATAAATGACACGATCCATTTGAGTCATTACATGGTCAATTGGGGTCATTGAATGATCACCTTGGGTTATTAAGCGACCATTCGGGTCATTAAATGATTGCTTGGTGTCATTAACCTATCCCCTAGGGTCATTAATTGATCACCCGGGGTAATCACTCAGGATCACTTGGAGTCATTAAACAATCCCTTTGTGTCAATGGTCACTTAGGTTTACTACAATATCACTTGGATCGAGTCAATAAATGGTCATAGGTGTGTGTTAGGTGTGTGTGTGACGGCTCGGGTAATTAAATGGTGAGTTGGGGTCATTAAATGATCACCCATGGTTATTCAATGATTAACTTTTTCGCCGACCATCTTGGCCATTTTAAAATATTAAAAATATTACATTTTATCATAGAAATATAATGAATGCTGTTTCAATAGTTTTTGCGGTATAGGTATTACATACTATTTTCAAAATGCAAAACACCTGTTTAAGGTCATTTAACATCAGTTCTAACCATCTGGCGGCCATTTTAGAATGCGATAAATATTCAAAACTTTCACAGAGGTGAGTCGTTTATCTAAAAGCATTAGTTTAGCAGTTTAGAATATGGTATATATGACGCAATATACGCTATTATAAGCTATTTTTACAATTAGGGCGGCCATTTTGGCGGCCATCTTAATTTAATATATGTTAACAAAGCAAAAGTACTGGATATTAGTTACTAGTGATCTAATACATACATACCATTGTTAAAAAGTATACTTTTATCATACATTTTGTTTGATATTATGTCCTTTATGAAAATGACCCCTTTGGCGGCCTTTTTGGACGCCATTTTAAATATCCCTAATAGCATATCAAAAATAATTTTTGCATCACCCTGAATGGGTTTTAGGACCATTAAAAGGAAGTTAAACATGTTGGTTTGGGAGTCTTGGGAGTGCACGGAAGACCCCAAGTAGATACTACGCCTCTAATTCACTATATGATTATATAAATATATATACCATTGTCAAATAACCCTTGAATGCCTCTTTAATGTTAAATTTCACCCGATTTGTCATCATAAAACTATTTATAAAGGTCATAGACCATGTCAAACTAGTTTGCTGAATTATTCAAGCATCGCGTGACAGATTAAGCAACTAGCGAATAAAAACGACAAAAGTGATAAAAGTACCCTTTTGTTCTCCCTTGTGCCTTTATTTTCTTTATATTTTAGCAGCTTTAAATATGAACTATTCCTTAAAAAAGCAATGAATCAGGTCAAATTAATTACTGGTGGATAGTACATTGTTCAAAGATATGAATTACACCAAAAAACACAAAAATTAGTTTTTTGCCCAAAACGGTATTTTTATGCTGAAAATGGCCTAAAAATCGATTTCTATTTTTGACACCCCCCTTTCATTGGAAACCTTATTATTTAAGCACTTAATTTAGCCTAGATGTAGAGCTGTAACAAAAAATGCCGTGATGCATTTTTTTAAAGCACATTTATTGCCTTTGGATGGTCTACTGTGGGGTTTTGTAGGGCTTGGCATCAAATTGGAAAAATGTTATGTACAAAAATAATTCTCCAGCGTTTTACGATTTTGTTAAGATAGGGATTACGTCTATGAACAGAAATACACAAAAAGATGTTGTTATTAAAGGCATATTATGTGATCTTTTCCAGATAGCGCCCTCTATTCATTATTCTTTTTAGAAAGTAGATTTTCTTGCAGATTTACATTTCTGATCATAAATCATACATACATTCCAAGTTACAGAGCGATACGATTCCTACTTACCTCAAAATCATGGTTTTAGAGTGAATTTAGAGTAAAAATATAAACTGTCGGAGTTATCCGACAGTTTATTTTCACTCTAAAATCATGATTTTGAAGTAATTAAGAATCGTATCGCCCTGTAACTTGGAATGTATGTACGATTTACGATCAGAAATGTAAATCTGCAAGAAAATCTTCTTTCAATTTTTTTTTCGAGGTTGAGGGCGTTCCCTGAAAAGATCACATAATATTCCTTTAAAGTGTGACGAAATTTCAAGATATATGATATCAAAGTATCGGGACAATGTGACATTTACCAAAGAATGACCCTTAATGGCTATAGTACTGGATTCGTACCTGCAGAGTACTTGTACTAGTAGCGGTTCTATTCCTGGTTCCATTGTCCAGGTTGTGTATCATACGGGTCCGGGTCCAGGGTATTAATAATATATTTGATGAACATTTGCAAAAACAAACAATTAATAACATTGCAGGCTGCATTGCGAACTTTTGACCTAGAAACCTCACACTATTTTAGTTTTCGGTGAAGATAAATGCACAACGCATATTACGTGTAGTTCATTGAATAGGCCGGGCATTGAATATTATTAAAGGCCTTCCTGAGGCGTGATTGTATGCATTGTGCAGTATGCGTTTTGTTACTAGCGCATGATATACCATGTATACATACGTTAAAAACGTTAGCAATAGTTCGGAAGACCGGAGTATAATTAGTATACCAGTGCATGTAGAAATAGGCATGTTGTGAAATAAGCATAAAATGTCATTGAACTTTTAACATGCTTAATGAAAATCTGATAATAGTGGGTGAGTTACAGGCGTGAAATACTGAATTTGACTACAACACATCATGCTCAATGCATGCAATGGGAACTTTCGCTATGGTAAACTGTGCATATCATATACCCTGAAAGCTGAACTGGATCGCGTAAAGCAAATCACTGAAGCAGATTGACGATATAATAGGATGAGGATCGAAGTGAAAAACCTTGTCGGGGTTTCACTCGCCATATTTCTATCTTGCGGCGCTTTTACAGCGGTTTATAGTCTTGAAAGTACATTGAACAAAACCGACGGATTAGCTTCATTCAGTTTGCTGTTCGTCGGTCATGCAGTGCTGTGCTTATTTGCGCCGGCGATTGTCTCCAAGTGTGGCACAAAGAATTGCACTGCTTTTGGTATACTCTGTTGGATAGTGTACATCGGATGTAACCTGTATCCGAAATGGTATATTTTATTGCCTGTGTCCGTTCTTGTTGGTCTCGGATCCACCCCTTTATGGATTGCAGCAGCCACCCATCTAACCTCATCAGCAATTCAGCTAGCTAAAAGTAAGCCAGGAATTCAACAAGAGGCTCTCATCAACCAATTTATAGGGGTTTATTTTCTAGCGCAGCTCTTTTCAACGATTCCGGGAAACTTGATATCATCTTTAGTGCTCTTTCAAGGCACTTCCAAGATCAATGGCAACCAAAGTTCACTGTCGTGCGGTTCTCAAGACTGCGGTGATAATGGAGAGGAGGCCGAAATCCACATCAACATCATCGCAACCATCACTAATAACACCAACATTGACCATAGGGAATATGATGATCCCAAAGTCGATCCAAAGATTGCGATCATCCTTTTTTGCGCTCTTGCATCCTGCTGTTTTGTAGGACTTGTCATTTCGCTTGTTGCCACAGATTCATTGCATAGTTTCTGTGACGATATTCCAGAGCGACAACACAGCTTCAAAGACATCTTCAGAATGACTTTTAAGATATTTACATCTTTGAACTTCATTCTTATCGTGCCACTGATAGCATTGAATGGTTTTGAGTTAGGATTTCTGTACGGGATTTTTACTAAGGTGAGCATCACATGATATCGGTACAATGGGCCTGGACAGATAACATGCAATTGTCGTCCATTTATTTATTTTTATCATCAGTTATTCATTATTTCAAATCCTTGCTCTTTATTTTATTTTCATTAATGCAAGTTTGAGATTGGTTCCAATAAGAGTGTTTTTTAATCTTCAAAACCGTATTGAATCAAACAATGTAATATATTTTTGTGGAGCGACTTCCAATTGCCATTCGAGCCAAATTAAAGGCGATTTCAAGTACAAGAGTGGGTCAATATGTAATGAAAGTGATCTTGTTCGGAGACGCAAGTTGAAGTATGAACCTTTGTCTTCAATATAACTCGCTCTCTAAGTATGATCTGTAATGTCATTACATTAGCTTAAAATATGGATACTGCCAAATCACTGAGCAATTTGGCGGGTAATTTAAATTCGTTTATGAAACACGTTTTAAGATTATTGCAGGGCTATACGAAATCCACAGGAACGCGGTAACAGTGTTCCCAGTAAGGAATCATGGGTCACAGACAAATTTCTCAAAAGGCTTAAACCCACCAATTTCAGTGGGCTTCTCCCCTTGACCCGTGTCACTAAGGACTTCTCAGGCTCTGGATGCCACCATGCAGGGGTGGATCTTCTCTAATAATAGTCCAAGAGCATTTACGTTTTTACCCAGAAACGAATTACACAAAGCTGTATTGTTCAGGATAGTACCCCAATGATATGAGGAACAACATATTAAAAGTTTCCTGTGTGCTTAATTTTTTTAGATCAAAAAATTCAAAATGGCCGCCATATATGTAGAGATGGAAATGCTCATACACCTTTCGACCTCAGGCTGTATTCACTGTTATTGAAATAGAATACGGCAATAAATAAACCTTAGGTTGGGAAAAATGAATAAAACAACCTCAGGTGGAATACTGCAATAAATAAACCTGAGGTTGAGAAAAAAATCAATAAAACAACCTCAGGTTGAAAATAAATCCAATTTAACAACCCTAGGTTGCATATATATACAGGTCAAATTAATTTTCACAACCAAAAACACACCATAGAAACTATATTGATGAACAGTTATATATAATTATGTTAAAACACTCAGGGGTTGGTGGTTGGGGAGGTAAGATCGAGGATGTATCAATCTTAAACTATAAATGTGATATGATACTATCTTTAGAGCGCCCTTACCTTAACGGAATTCCGTGTTAAAGCGGGATCAGATATATGCAACCTAAGGTTGTTAAATTGGATTTATTTTCAACCTGAGGTTGTTTTATTGATTTTTTTCTCAACCTCAGGTTTCAATAAAAGTGTAAAAGTGAATACAATCTGAGGTTAGGTAACCTGAGGTCGAAAGGTGTATGAGCATTTCCATCTCTGCATGCATATAATAAATAAAACATACACCTTTCGACGAAATGGAAATGCTCATACACCTTTCGAACTCATTTACCTAACCCTTAGGTTGTATTCACTTTTATTGAAATAGAATACTGCAATGAATAAACCTGAGGTTGAGAAAAAATTCAATAAAACAACCTCAGGTCGAAAATAAATCCAATTTAACAACCTCAGGTTGCATTATAACTGATCCCGGTTTAACACGAAATAAACCTCAATACTATTGCGGTTTATTCCGTTAAGGTAAGGGAACGGCGATCTAAAAGCTAGTATCATATCCAATTAATACTTTAAGATTGATACATTCTCGATCTTACCTCCCCGACCACCAACCACATGAGTGTTTTAACATATCATTTATCATCAATATAGTTTCCAAGGTGTGTTTTGTTGTTGTGAAAATGAATTCGACCTGGGTTATGTAACCTGAGGTTAGGTAACCTGAGGTTAGGTAACCTGAGGTTAGGTAACCGGAGGTTAGGTAACCTGAGGTTAGGTAATCTGAGGTTAGGTAACCTGAGGTTAGGTAACCTGAGGTTAGGTAACCTGAGTTCGGTAACCTGAGGTTAGGTAACCCTTGCTCTTTATTTTATTTTCATTAATGGAAGTTTGAGATTGGTTCCAATAGGAAGGGTTTTTTAATCTTCAAAACCGTATTGAATCAAACAATGTAATATATTTCGATAGGTCGATAGGTGTATGAGATTTCCATCTCTGCATATATATATATATATATATATAGGGGGTCAACAATTCAAATTGCTTCATTTAAGTTTGACAAGCATACCAAGTTGATCGCCTTGGTATGAGGATTCTAAAAATGTATAGTTTGCCCAACTTCTGATGTCTTACCGAGATATTAAGCAAAATGTGAAAAGGTCAATGACCTTTGCATTTGGGGTCAATTTTTTTTAACTTGCCCCGATCTTGACAAATGATATCTCAAATTGTTCGTCTGATCACAAGGGCCCAGAAATGGTAGTTTATCTGTTTATGATATCCCCAGACTGATTTTCCTAATGCGTACACATAAAAGTGAGAATAAAGTCGTTGTAACTTCCGTGTTGATTCTATTAAAGGTAGATGTTCCGATTTTCAACTTGAAGTTTTCTATTCTACATGAAAGGTCATCCTTAAAAAAGTCGTGTTCCAAAGTACGTTTGAGTTGCATAGCTCTAATGGTTCTTATTTTAGACGCACAAGATGCTGTGAACTGTACCCATTGAGTAGTACACAAACTATCGGTGGTTACCACCATTCGCGGTAATTCGACGTTATATCATCGATTTCTCCGTAATTATACCGATTTAGGCCGTCAAATTTCAGTATGATGATGAGAAAAATACGAGCTTTCATATGATATGAAAATCTCCGTATGTTTGAAATAATTCTGTGTTACGAAAATGTGATCGGGTCATCTACCTTTAAAGGGGCAATGAGAGATGTATCGATATACTAAATGGGCAAATAATGTAAAGATAATCATCAACATAGCCCAAATTCAAAATGTCATACAATTCCGACATCGCCTTCATGCCAAAATAAGCAAATAACGGCACTTCCGGGTTGAGATTTACCGCGAAAGTCCGTGAGTAAAACGATGCATAACTTTCAAATTCAGCACCTGAAAATCATGAAATTTTATATGATAAACGGCGAATGTTGGTAAACTGTTTCAGATGGTAGTTAGTATATGCCTAAGTATTACTTTGATGCACAAAAACTGATTTCCAGGATAATTGAGGGCGCACTCTCATATCTCTCAATGCCCCTTTAACTTTGATGCATTTGCTTTATTCCAGTCTTTTGTGAGCTGCACTCTGGGAGTACAGACTATCGGTTTGGTGATGACTGTCGGCGGTATTGGTGGCGCACTATTTGCTGTGTCCGGTGGCGGCCTAATCAAATTTACCGGGCGAATTCCCATCGCATCTTTCTGTTTCCTGTCTCAAATCATTCTTATTCCGTGTATGATAGTTTGGAGTCCAGATCGAGCACATGAAAATACTTGGCAGTTGTATGTTATGAGCTTTATGTGGAGTGGAATAGCCACTCTACGATCATCACAGATAACATGTAAGTGAATATACATTAATGAATATTTTGAAGATGAACATGTAGAAATCTTTTCCTCTTTTTTCCGTACGTTTGCTAATATGAGTCATTTTCGTCATATTGCGTATACATAATGTAAAGCACCAATCGCAATCAAGCAAGAGTAGGCTAATTCACATTCACGAAACCTTTTTCAGAAACATCAACTTAAAATATTTTGCCTGCTACATTTTTATGAATACGAAATTAAGTTGAAAACTGAAACTAGATTTTCATTTTAAAGGACCTGACGTGTGACAAAGTGAAAGTTAAAAATCTTGATTTCCCCACAATAGACCTACTTTGAAACTCATCTGGCTCAGATGTAGTCATGTTAAATACATCACAACAATCAAGAGTTTATTTATATTTGCTTATGTATGTATATAATGCAAAATTTTACTTCTCTATAAATAACATGAATAAAGAATAGTCATGCTACCGATGCCGGCCATATTCCTATGTATTGCTTCCTTCCACGTGTCGAGGCTATACCATAAATTGCTTAGTGTAGGAATACTCCTACTTTTTTAATTCGTATACCAAAACACTTCCCACAGTCCAACACCCTTCCATTTCTTAATCACTGCTCATCTGCTATAAAAGCACCAGACATATTATATATACCCCCGGTATTTATTTGAGGGCCTTTTCTTTTTAAAGGATTTTTTTTTCAATTGTGCAGCTTTAATTTAAAAAAAATGAATTGTTTCAATAGACAATGTACGTAGGATTTGTGACCCTGAACGATAATAATTTATGGGAAAATGGTTTAGAATAATGGCGCCTGATAGATATTCGGTTGAAGCAATTTAGTGAGGTTGATTACCATATGCATACCACACTGTTCCGGAGATCATTAGGAGCATATCAACATGTTCCTCAAATACTTTGTACAGGGGACAAATTCTCAAAATGCTCCCATTTTAATGACAAAATAGTGCGTGCAGACAGCCAAACAGAGCAGACGGTGTTTTCAAAATTCAGTGATTGGTACGTAAAACTAAAAGGGTGATCGAAACCGATGACCGGGTGATCAAAAAACGGATCGCTTGACGTTATGTCAACCGGGGTGTGACGTTATTAAAAGATTATACTCGGAGCATAGCAGTTTTTCGTGATTGCATTGCTTATTGGTTGTTAACTCCCTATAACAGCTGCATTCTAGCTAAACTGGAAGCCCTCTGAAACCTAGAGGTTGTGATTTTTAATTTTTATCATATTAAAATTGAAGACTAATTATTTCCGCAATTTTAACCGATCAGATGACAGGAACCTATATAATATGAGGTTCATGAAATAATATTTTAACTAGCTGATACTTCTATTGAACATGAATATCTCTATCATTATGTACTTCACAGCCTTGCTCGGTGTGTTACATCCTCGTCACCAGGAAGCTGCTTACGGTTGTCATCTTTTCTTTCATTTTCTCTTCTACGCGCTACCAACCACCCTCAGAATACCTAAACAGATATGCACGAGGCATCTGTTGCAAGCCATGCTCGGGTTGTTGGTACTGGCTGGGCTAACTTATTACATTCTGGAATGGATTGTCAGACGAACTAGACATAATCATGATAATAGTGAGCACACAAACAACAAATTTCAAATGGTTTCTAATTCCGATTCACATACATCACAACTCCCTACTGATTGTTCTACAAAAAGTTATCGAATGGTATCGGATGATTGTGAAAACTTATGATGCTATTTGTAAATAATAGGTTTCAATAACCAGATAACAAGAAAACTGCCTTTTTATTTTCCCTGGTTATTTCTATATGAGCGTGTTTCTGCTGGGCAAGTTACCGGTAATAAACGTTAAGTTTGCCCAGTAGAAACAGACAGAACCGGGCAATAATCGGTATTTTTGGTAATCCCAAAAACCATAACAAAGCATGTTTGGAACCAGCAATAATCGGCAATAATCGGCAATAAACCCAGCAGAAACAGAAAGGTGATTCTTAGCGCTTTGCGCCGTGAACCGTGTCACGCATCTCGCGAAAAGTTACCGGTAAGTGTATCGATCCTAGTCGATGGGCCACAAAATTTGACCTTATGTAAAACCAAACAATGCCACGGCACCTGAAAAAGATTGCTTCACAATAATATGTATAACCCAGCGTGACACGGTTCACGGCGCAAACCGCTAATAATCACCTTTCTGTTTCTGCTGGGTTTATTGCCGATTATTGCCGATTATTGCTGGTTCCAAACCTGCTTTGTTAAGGTTTTTGGGATTACCAAAAATACCGATTATTGCCCGGTTCTGTCTGTTTCTACTGGGCAAACTTAACGTTTATTACCGGTAACTTGCCCAGCAGAAACACGCTCATGTGTACAGAATTAGTGAGGTAAGTTGAGTGAACAAAAACGAGTTTCTTAGGTGTTATTTTAAAGATGGCAGTCGCCACAATGCCCTACTTGCGTGTTATATACACCTACACATAAGTTCCTGACTGGATACTTTTATGTTTGCTAATTCAAAATTAACAATCTCCACCGAAAGTGAGCGAGCACAGCTAATTTCTTCCCTGTAATATGACTTTTCATTCATTCAAATTGAGGGCATACTCTTAAAATTATGATGTCTGAAGTCACTACTCCTAATGAAAAATAGTTTAAGCAAAGTCAGTTCCCTATGGGATATCATCGCTCAGTGTGTGTTACAGTGACCTGGCTATTTAATTCGAGCTAAAGGTCGAGTAAAGGACGAGTCGAGTTAAATTCGCGAGAATGGTCGAGTAGTGCCCGTGTGTGGACAAGAGTCGTGTTAACATAACGACCTTAACTCGACCAATTTACCTCTGACAAAAGTCAAAGCATTACGCTACAAGGCCCGCTTAGCAGCGCTATAAATTGCTGCCCTAAAAACTGGCACCAAATTTAAATATTCGCCTTCCATCAAAGCTGGTTGCTATATGACATAATTCTCGTGTGCAACCAACCGGTTGTATTGCAACGCCCATTGAGTAGTTTTAACGCATGAGCGTGGATGTAATTCGCAACATAATGGAAACTCAACCATGCAGTTAGCAAGAAGTACCGATTGTACACGCCCCGAATTTAAATATACAACCAGGCAATCCTCTCGTAGTAATGGATAACAATAGGTTTACCAGACCGAATTGATAGCGCTCCTAAGCGGGCAATTTATGTCATGTAGAGTCCTATCTCGACCAGTCGAGTCGAGTTAACACAACGTGTAGACAGCGCAGTACTATAGCTCGAGATAAATGTGACCTTTCGCAAATGTAATTGACCTGCTGCTGAAGACTTTCGGGTCAATATTGTTTATTTCACACTCGCGCGTTGTTTTTACGCACAGCTCGCGCGTATAATATTTTATATTTATAAGCATACCAAAATAACGGTCGTGCTACTATCGTATTGATTGTGTTTCAACATAGGCCTCATGCATTTCTAAAACACATAAATTCATAATGTCTTAAAACCACTTCGCTGCTACTCCCATATATATACGGGATGGAACCTGTACACCACTGTGCTATGCCCATATATATACGGGAGCGAGTCGGCAAATTACTTGCTTGTTCAAGATCGCCGCACAGCCCTTCACAGTATCGCTATGGGACAATCGCATATCGATATTTTCCTTAGAACATTTGCCAACTGATGGCGCTATTTTGTAAAGGCTGGCGAGAATATTAACCTCATTATAGACAATCAAAGTTCAGCTAAATATTGACCTCAATTTTTGGCGTAGCACAGCACTGCACAGACTAATATTTAATAGTAGCAGCGAACTGGACGAACAAATAGTTCTTTTAGGATTGACTCCTAGCTCACATTGGTATTTTAAATATGTAAATACCGACTCGTCTCACTTTTCTTAAAATTGCGCTTGCTTTGGTTTAAATCTTGAGCCAAACATGTCGGAAATAGTGAGTGTCCATTACTCAACATGTTTAATGATACAAATATTAATAGATTTGTGTAACACGTGCAGCCCCTCTTATTTAACATCCGGAACTTAACTTTAGGGTCAGGCGGTCGAGTTAAATTCGACGGGTTAATTTGGTCGTGTTGCCTGTGTGTGGACAATCGGTCGAGTTAGAAAATATTTCAGGTATTTTATCACGGGTTATAACATATTCAAAACGTCAGGTCCTCTTATATTTATTACATTTACTCCATCCATATGTATATCATAAGTTTTGGTAATGATCATTACATTTTAATTATCAGCTAACATAAATAATAATTTGGTGGGCTATTTGAACCATTTGATAAAGGCAAATAATTACCAGACCTTTACAAAATTTCAAATACTAGTAATAATAATATGGTCGAGCCAACCATGTATGACCGTTATAATTACTATTTTTCCGTTCAAGTTAACGATCAAGCTGCATTATTGTTCGAGAAAACATAAGTGCACAGAGGTAAAAGTTTGGAGATGCAAAGATGATTCGCTTTTGTTTTTAGTTTGTTTACTTTGTTTATTTGGGATTTTTAATCGTTGGTATAATTTTACAACAAATTTTATGCATTATCGTAAAACCGCTGGGTAAAATGTTCTTTTCCCATTTGTTGTATTTTTTTAAACTCCTTCCCCTAGATATCTAATGGTATGTCCCTTAAAGTCATTTTATGAGAGTCTTTCAGATGGTGTTTAGATGAGTTTAAAAAATGCATGTTAATATTAAATTATGCCAACCTAAACCTGTTATTTATGATTGGGTTTTTCCATCATTAATCGTTTGTCGTGTTGTCTGTCAAGGTAGTTTCATGCGCATCATAAAGTCGTTGAATATGCGTGTACGAGCCTATTATATTAAATGTTCTCCAGCATCATCGGCGCTGATTGTAATATCCTATATTATAACCAGTGATAACATAATATAAATTATGTCAATCTAGACACCAGATATCAATGGGGAAACCATAGTGTTAAAGTATAGAAACATTTCCCCTCACAACATGACAAATTGAAGCATCGATCTTAACCGCTGCCTTAGTACCTACATGTACCGTACGTTATAATGTTATCTGCACATTACATATTATACACAATCATATAAATGACAAAACCAATAACTAACGTACAACAACACTATAAAAGTAGATTCATAAATATTTGCCGATCGGTTCCAGATTTGGATCTATTATACATTTAACATCAGAGGAACCACAACGGGACCAATCATATTGACGAACCTTTAGCAAATTATCCGTAGAAAATCATTCGTCCATGAAGCTTAAATTTCCCGAGTAATGTTCGCGCTATTCAACATGCCATCTTCGTAAGGCCTAAAAAAATGTTTGGTTTCCACGACCGCACGCACATCACGTTAGGGCTAGTATTTTTTAAAACTTTTTTGTGCGCCCGCGCTTTTCTGTATTATTTTGATGCTTTAAGAAAGTTCGCCAATTTGGAACGTTTGAACTTAGGTATTCTACATGAATAGCCTATTGATGACCGAAAAACCACCCAATTTGATTTTAGGCACCTAATTGGGCGCCTAAAACACTTGGCAACGCTCTACACGGATTTTGTGTGTGTGTAAATTATATTTTCTTTAGTTGCATCACTGCAAGTCAAAGCCTAAGAATGATTATCATTCATTTTTATAGATAGCTTATAGACCAGTGATGAGTAGGGGAAAACTTCACACAGACTGCTAGGACTTGGCAAATTGGACTTTTAAAAGTCCATTTTGAGATAACATCCTGTTACAGTATGTATGACTTTTGAGGACCGTTTTGAGGAACAATTTATTTGTAAAGCAACTACATTTTCAATAAATTATTTACATTTTAGAGTTATAATAAATATTTGTATAATTCAATTTGTTTAATAAATATTTTGAAATTCAAGTCACAAACATTACTGTTTACGTTTGTATGTACTGTATCTGGTAATGAAAGTTGTTTCATGTATGCATAACACATAAGTTTTGAATGCATCTAAATATCTTTAATGCACAGGTTTACCATTTTTCATTACCGGATCACATGCATATGAACTACAATAGTATATTTGTGGCTTGAATTTCTAAACATTTTTTTTTATTATTCTATTGTTAGATCATGTATTAAAGGCAACACTTCTCATGCCGTGATACTTTACTGTTTAAGTATTTTTCAAATGTTAAATAACCAAACATCACTTTTTGGGCTGAAGTGACACATATCGATCGTCATTTCTTCATGATTTTAACCCTTCTTGTATAGATGATCCGATTAGAAAGAAAATCAACTTTCACGATGGCATGACAGATCTTCGTCGCTATGGATATGAACTACGATGTGATATAAGACGCAGCTAAGCATCGAACCATTTCTGTGATTATTAACCTTTCCATATATGGTACTTCGGCCAAAGTTTATGAATCTAATATAAAACCAACCTACCTTAAATGAGAGTTCAAAGTTTTCGCCACCCCACATTTTGAGTCCGCGGTCATATCCTCCCATATCCAAAAAGTAAGCTTTGTTAATGGCGAACACCCCTCCTGACATAACGGGAGACCTGTGCAATGAAATGGAGGAATCACATTTAATTCAGATAAGGGTCAACTTTACATTTCACTACAATTTCTTCCAAAATATAATAAAATAGCAATAGAAAATTAAGTTGGCAAACTTTTCTTTTACATTTCTTTATTTTTTTTGAAAACATAACAAATTCAATTACATGCGATTTGATTTTTTCCTATTCGTAACTTATAATTATTACACAATGCTCTTCAAATGAAGGATACTTTGGGCTTAGACAATGTTTTCATTTATGAGCAGACAGTTCCTCTTTAGACATTTTTATGCATATTAATTTCATGTATTTGGAGTCAACAAGGATGATAAATGATAAATGTATTGAGTTTATAAGTACACACATCGAGCACCGAGGCAACTTTCGTTCATTATCAAATGACATTTTTAGCTTTTCAAGACAATCCATTTCTGGCGAAGACGGAAAGCGTTTAGTAATTTTACTGGTTAGCTGTTGGCATATCTAATTGCCTATCCAGATAGATGGTCAATCAGTTAATGCAGGTCTTTACGCAAATTTTCAGTGCTCTTTATGTGGTTCAATTTCAGCGAAAGACTACTGAATATAAATGCGTTTGATGATTGGTAACTTATGTAGTATGGTAATTATATAGGTTACGTCATTGGTGACGATATACAGGGTGTCCCAAAAAAATGTTAACACTCCGGGCACATAAGATATCTTAAAAAGGACTGGAACACACGGGTCTAATCTCGATGTATTATGAAAGCTGAGTAACTAAGCTTTCATTTGCATTTTATTGCGTTCCAATTGGTTATTTAGAACGGGAGATATGCTTCAGCAAACATGAGGAAGCAAAATCGGCTTGGTCCAATCCTCTCAGTATGAAAGTAAAGCTTTTAAAATGCACGAAGCAAGAAGCAACATGATTAAGTCACACACACACATCAGTTAATCTCTTCTTGTTGCTTCTTGCTTAGTGCATTTAAAAAGCTTTACCTTCATACTGAGAGGATTGGACCAAGCCGATTTTGCTTCCTCATGTTTGCTGAAGCATATCTCCCGTTCTAAATAACCAATTGGAACGCAATAAAATGCAAATGAAAGTTTATTTACTCAGCTCTCATAATACATCAAGATTAGACCCGTGTGTTCGGGTCCTTTTAAGATATCTTATGTGCTCGGAGTGTTAACATTTTTTTGGGACACCCTGTATGTGCCCAACTTTGTCATACACAGCCTGCAATTGAAAGACTCATCCCCACAGTAATGGTAAAATGTATGCAGCTTATTGGTCTATACCTTTACAATGTACGGATATGCATAAAAAGACAAAGGTTATACAATAGGACTCTGCCATACATGGTTTGACGCTTCTTTGTGTATGGACACCAAAATACAGACCAAGTAAAACCAACACTAATACAAATGTAGTGTACTACGTGGCTCCACATCGTAATTGTTGCAGCTATGTGCTAGACAATAAGGTACAGTTGGCGCACCACAACCAAATGAGAACAATCGCATCTGGATTGACACTATTGTTATATCAGACCAACAAAAGACAACCAAAAATTATAAATTATCTCAAATCTTCGTTCATACCTTAACATGGCTAAACAAAACGGAACCCACCTGTCGAGTTTTAGAATGAAAGCGAAAGATATCTTTGAAATATCTTTGAAAAAGGCTAGCAACTAGAAGATCCTGATGGGATGAAGAACACTCACAGATAATGTTTCTTCATGAATTTGTTGCAACTTCCACACGCCCTGACATAACCATCGTTTCAAAAAACACTTATAAACCGTGTCATCATAATTCAACTGGTAGTCACATCAGAGAATCCAACAGAGAAATACCTTGTAGGTACATCTACCAAGGTTTTTGTAAAAAGCAAGACCTGGTACTTGATTGTGAAGTATGTTGAAGTGAAGTATACAGTGGTATAATGTAAACCTTTCCT
Organism: Ophiura sarsii; assembly: GCA_035610835.1. Lineage (NCBI taxonomy): Eukaryota > Metazoa > Echinodermata > Ophiuroidea > Amphilepidida > Ophiuridae > Ophiura > Ophiura sarsii. The sequence goes on from CM069441.1 coordinate 26,120,701, forward strand.
GTAGAGCTGAGAGAGATTATCATAATACAATAACAAATGTCGGGTAATGCCTGGCTTAAGAATACCAAGTGAGAAAAGAAAACAGATCTTAGACGCAGCATCTAAAAAGATCTGCGAGCAAATAACATCATCTTGCTCTGCAGATGCACTAACAACAATATAATCCAAAGGAATGCATGGTTTTGGCGCTCATAAAATCAGTCTATTATCCATAAATGTCTGGTCCGAAGCTAAGAGACCTCGGAACATAGAACTAAAAGTATACAAGACAAGGGAACAGGAAAAAAACTGTTCTGCTACTACATGTAGATGATCTTGCCAATTCATCTTCACATGCAGATTATATCAGGAGTGCTCAGTTAAGAAGTGTGGAGGGCGAATATGGATGCCCTGATTGGAGGCGAAGATGAATACGCTGAGTCTCTACCAATGACGCGTCCCGGACGCAATATTAACATACCGTTAACAACATTTGATACCTTGACGGAATAAAGCGTATAGTATACATGATGAGACTGATAAAACTGGTATGCAGTGTTTTGCCAAATGTTGTTTACGGTTAATAAATTCGCGTCCTGGGCGTATCCCTCTGATAGCATGCTTAGTTTACGATATGTAAACAAAGATACTTACCTGTGAGGTTGTGTAGAGTGTAGTCGTGTTCGGAATTCTCGTTCTGGTAGTCCCGGAATTCGCTTGTAGTCCAAATTCCAATCGAATGCTCCACGGGCAATTTTACCGCCACCTTGTGGGTACACGCTAAAAGTCATACTGTCGATACCGTCTATAATTGGAACCGCTATGGTTGAGCTTCAGAAAAACCAGAATGGAGACAAATGTGTTTTATTTGATTTTAGTAATAACCATAACGAAAAATGTACTACTTTTTTTTTTAAATCCGTTAATCAAAAAGAGTTAATTTGATAAATGACATGATCAATTTCAATTTTCATAAGTTTTATACGTGTTGATTTTTTAGAATCCTAAACATAACGTAGTTTAACAGCCCAATTTGTGATTTCAAAATAACAATTCTTTGGATTTTTACACAATCTTTTGTTCATCCCACTCAGAATCAGAATAAGTCATAACAATGGGGAAAAAACACCTACATTATTATCAAACAAATGAGAACATTTCAAGAAATGTATGAAAGCTTATAAATATAATATACATTTACCTATTACGTGCAACCAACGTAAGTAAAGGCGGCAACCAATTAATGCCAACTTCACAGTGAGCATCAAGGAACACCAGAACTGGAGCCAATGCATGCCGGGTACCTTCCATTCGAGACTCGATTAGTCCTAGTCGACGTTTGTTCCGAATTATTTTCGCTATTTCACTCAGCTTTGAAGCTGCAATGTAGTCTTCGACAAGTTGTTTATAAAGATGTTCTGCAAGTGTATATAAAGTTCAACATAATGTGTAATGGCGACCCGAGTTCTGTGGGATATTAAACTGTGTAATTGTCTCTTGGAAACATCCATTCTATTTTATGTGGTTTATATAACTTCATTGAGACCCCCATCATACGTGGTCGTGATGTCAAACACGGGTACCGGTAAGTAATTATTTGTGTAATTATACTATAGTTTAATCCGTTCCAAATTGGCGAGTAATGTTCGGTTTTTATCTATACGCGCGCAAAAGTAATCCAAGCGTATAGGCGCGATTTTGGCATACGCAAGCGTCACGCATGCAATGACACTGCGACATTGCGCGCCATATTGCGCCATGAGAGCATTTTGCGCGCAACGCTCTTCTGAATTCATTCACTGTTGTAAATAGGTTCGCCATTTGAAACTGACTAAACTATATACACCAAGCATTCGGCAATTCGTACTTTTCACATAAATAGGGTTTCAATTTACAATTTAACGCTCTCGGTGGAAACCTGAAGGTTACCCAAGGAAACCTGAAGGTTACCCAAGGATCATCACATCCCGTCTAAAAGGTGTGCAACCATTTGAAATACCGTATGGAATCACGGGCTTAGAAGAAACATACAGGGCACGAATCGATATAAAGTAGATAGATGTCGAAATCACATTTCTATTATCATTATTGATAACGTGTGATCTATAGGACGTTTGATGTTTAGGCCTATATTAGTTTATTACAAAAATAGTTTCACCAGCTTCGACATAACCGAGATAGGTTATCCGAAATAGGATTACCAATACAATTTCGAGTAATAATACAGAATAGAATGATATGAAGTTACAAGTAGAGCAACATTGAGTTACTATATATATAAATATATCATAGGAAAATGTCTTTTGTTGCCCAAAATCGACAACAATTTCCCAAAGTTACACTAGTTTTCCTACAATTTTCCAAAAATTGCACTAAGCTGCGTAAAATCGCTAAATTTGCACTAGATTCCATAAAATTATCCAAACTTTCCTAAAATTGTCCAAAACTGCACTTAGTTGCACTAAATTGCCTAAAACCGCTACGCGTGTTGCACTAAATTGCCAAAAATGTCCAAACTGTCTATGAAGCTGCATGTCAACTTTGCGCAATTTACCGCAACTTTGGGAAAAGTATTAATTTTGCACAAGTTCAAGCAATGTTTCCTGTGACGTAGGACCTGACAATGCTCTTCACCTTCAGTACTGAAATCGTCGACAAGTATGATCTCTTTGAGTAGATACGGTGGCGTCCTGTTTACAACACTTTTAACAGTCCGAAGAAGAGTAGACCAGCCTTCATTGTGGAATATGATTATAATTGAAGCTTCTGGAAGTTGCTTGGGATAATGCCAATATCTGCATCTGTTAGGAGAGAGAATTAGAATTTTGAGAATAAGAATATCAATCAAGAATGCCTTCTTATGGCACACTATAGACTTAGACTGGGTCCCCGCGTCCCTCTATATGGCTGCCATCTTTAAGACTATCTACTGTGATAATTAAAAATAGAGGATAACCATGTTACGGATTAGCTGCCATTTTATCGGTAATTACATAACTGCGTTTAAGATTTTCAAAAAGGAAGACACCCGTTTCATGATATGTAGACCAATTTGGTTACACGGTTCATGCAATGAATTGAACGTTCATGCACCAATTCAATTGAATGTAGAATAGGCCGGGTGCGATTCCCCCTTTGTAATCCGTTGCTCATAGCTACGTGGATGACCTCTATTATCTTCCATCTTTCGCCCGTGTTATTATACATAGCAAATTCAGTTATATTGTATTATAGCACTAGCAGTCTCTTCAGTAGATAGCTTTCAGTACTCTGCGATAAATCAGATTCCTCAAAGTTTTGCATCTGCACTGCTTATGTTTCATGAATAACGGAATAATCATGTTTGCAAGTCTCAATATGTTAAGAAAATTGAGGAAATGAGGTTGTGAGTGAGTTGTCCATTAGACGACATACATCTCTGTCTATATAAAGGGTTCAACAAAAGAAAGTATATACCACTTTGTTTATGTCATTTTGAGTAACATTCATTTTTTTTTTAGCCTGTTTGGTCAAAAAAAAGTTGAATGTTACTCAAAATGACATAAACAAAGTGGTATACTTTCTTTTGTTGAACCCTTTATATACCAGTCATCCATTATATCGTATGGCCGCTAAGCTATATAGCAGGAAACAGTCGTATAGGAACGAAGTTTACAGACCAATTATCAATCACGACGTGGCCAAATTTAATATTTTAGAGACTTACTGTTTGTGGCGTAAATCTGGTACAGCACGATCTAACGATATGTTATCGCTGACATACTGATTGAAAGAATACTTTCGAATACTTCGTTGAACAGCTTCGTTCTCCCAAATAGCAAACGTCACTGGTTCCCCGTGTTCACCAGGCCCATTCCGTGGATATTCATTTGGTGGTGGCTCGAAGTTACCAACAACTTTTAAGTTTAACTCTGCTTCCTTTGATTCAGAGAAAGGGTGGCCTTTTCGTAACAGAGAGTCGAACACTGAGCGTAATGCACCAACCTGTGTGTTAATAGATAAGAAGATTCACCATGTGTCTTTCAGGTATGTATGAATAAAGCTCTAAACACCTACATGTAATAGCCTACGTATAGTCGTTATATCCATGTATACACGATCATGTTCAAAACATAAGATAATTCGCTTTTTTACTTGTACGCCAAGGCGAACTAGCATATATAGGCTTGGAATTGGTACGCGTTATTTATGGCTCCGTTCCGAGTGTCACTTTGCACAGAAAACCTAATTGGTGTCACTGGTATAATATGCCAAACGATACTTTCATACGCTCATAATTGATGGACGAGAAGTGTGCCGTCCGTGTCGATGGCTTTGATTGGACGAGAGATTGATATATCATCACCAGTGAATATTAAACTGGGTAGGCGTTGTAACTGGTACTTATACCGAACATTGTATGGGCGGCCAATGGGGTTAAATATATTGAATATATACTTGGAATTTGTTAGAGATTTATAAATGATAACTTTTTTATAATGAATATTAATAAGTAATATGAATATTCATGATTAATTTGGGATCCTCTTGAATCATCTCGGTTATCTCGGTCAGTGGCGTAACAGCCGGGGGGGGGGGGGTAGGGGGGTCGCACAGTGCCCCCCTGAAGGTGCTCAGCAGGAAATTCAAACCTACCCACCAGGAAAAATGGAGGGGAAGGGAAAGAAAAGAGAGAGAGAAAGGAAAAAGGGAGGAAAAAGAAAAAGGAAAAGGAGAAAAAAAGGGGAAAGAAATAAAAGAAGAAAGGGAAAGAAAGAAAGAAAATTTCGCCGTACAAAAAACACAAGTCAACACATTGTTGACTGTTGTGTTTTTTGTACTGCGAAATTTTGTTACTGTGCGAAATTTTGTGACCGTGCGAAATTTGTGACCTTGCGTAATTTTGTGACCGTGCGAAATTTTGTGACCGTGCGAAAGTTGTTTGACCCTCCCCCCCCCCCCCCCCCCCCCCCCCCCCCCCCAACACACAAACACCTACGTGAAATTCACGAGGTGACTGAATGGGGAAAAAAATTGGGGCAACCGTTTAAAAATTCCGGGACGGAATTATTCTAACCATAATTTTTTGGGCTGTGCCCCCCCCCCCTGACAACCAACCTCTGTTACGCCACTGATCTCGGTTCAACCTGGACCATTTCAGTTCAATCCGGATCATTCATATTCATGTTAATTATAATTCATTATTGCAAATTAGTAGTCATTACAAAATTATAATTTATCTTTTTTTACCCCGATTTTAGACTATATTCAATAAATTTAACCTCATTGGCCGCCCATACAATGTTCGGTATAAGTACCAGTTACAACGCCTACCTAATAGGCTAGCTGTGTCATCGTATTGAACTTTTCGTGAAATTTTGAAGTGGATTTGCGTGATAGATCGCAGTTGTCTTCTTCATTACCTATAGATTAAAGGGCCGTGTACTACATTTTTATTACACTTTTAAAAACAGCTCATAATCTTAGATCAAGTTTAGACTCGATTTGACTCATACGGTGACTTTTGGAGTTTAATTTTTGGTAGACGGAAGGTTTATTTCGTATGCTTTCCGCCATATGAAAAATACGTTGATTTTCGTCTTATATAGGAAATGTATTACGTAATGTTTTGAGAAATTGTTTTCCAATTGATCCATCAGAGAGTTATCTCTAGAACAGGTCTGCAACTGATTTTTGTCTGCATTATTATTTTTGAGTGATTTTTGGCCAGTTTCAGTTTAACCAATGAATGAATTTGTAGTAAGCTTACTTACCATTTTAAGCTTACAACTTCTGACTTTGATATTTCTAATCCGAGATTTTAACCACCCATAATCATGTTTATGGTGCTAGGGCATTGATTTTAGGATAACAAATGTCTTTAGATCACATATCTGTTACTGATCATACGTAGCCCAAAATCATATCCTAAGAAAAAGCATTAAAGGCACATTATATGATATTTGCCTATTTTTTCGGAATTGGGTGGAAAAAACACATTTTTCCTTGAGATTTCTACACGAATGTCATTTATGTTGTCAAATTGGTTGCGGATTGACCAATCAGTGATAGTACTGATACTGATATGATACGTAGCTCAAAATGTGATATCGTATCCTAAAAAGTAAATCAGGGCACATATTATGATATTTACTTTAGCGTATTTTGTCCTCAATTGGTGGACAAGAAAACCGTTTTTCCATGCGATTTCATCAGGAATGTCATTTATGTCGTCACATTGGTTGCGGATAGACCGATCAGTGACACTGATATCATACGTAACTCAAAATGTGATATCGTATCCTAAAAAGTAAATCAGGTCACATTATATGATAGTTTGCCTCTTTTGTCCGCAATTGGTAGACAAAAAAAGGTTTCTTTGTGATGTCAAAGGCAACGCGAACGTTATTTGTCAGTGATACCGATATCATACGTAGCTCAAAATGTGATATCGTATTCTGAAAAGCAAATCAGGGCACATTATTATGATATTTAGCCTATTTTGTCTGGAATTGGTTGAAAAAAATTAATCCTTGCGATTTCAACGCGAACATCATTTATATTGTCAAGTTGGTTGCGGATTGACCGATCAGTAACACCGATATCACACATAGCTTAAATTATGATTTTGTATCCTAAAGCAAATCAGGGCACGGTATATGATATTTAATAATAATAATGGCAACTTACAAAACAAGTATCCATCTATTTTGTCCGGAATTGGTTGAATTGCGATTTCGATGTGAACGTCATTTATGTCGTCAAATTGGTTGCAGATTGACCGATTAGCGACACCGATATCATATGTAGCTAAAAATGTGATATCGTATCAAAAAAAGCAAATCAGGGCACATATGATATTTAGCCTATTTTGTCCGGAATTGGTTGAAGAAAAAAATCCTTGCGATTTCAATGCGAACATCATTTATGTTGTCAACTTGGTTGCGGATTGACCGATTAGTGACACCGATAGGCCTATCATATGTAGCTACAAATGTGATATCGTATCCTAAAAAGCAAATCAGGCACATTATATGATATTTTGTCCGCAATTGCTAGGAAAAAAACCTGTTTTACCCTGCGATTTCAACGCGAACGTCATTTATGTTGTCAAATTGGTCACAGATTACCCGATTAGCGACACAGATATCATACGTAGCTCAAAATGTGATATCGTATCCTGAAAAGCAAATCAGGGCACATGATATTTAATAATAATATTTAGCCTATTTTGTCCGGAAAAAAAAAAATCCTTGCGATTTCAACGCGAACATCTCATTTATGTTGTCAAATTGGTTGCGGATTGACCGATTAGTGACACCGATATCATATGTAGCTAAACATGTGATATTGTATCCTAAAAAGCAAATCAGGGCACATTATATGATATTTTGCCCATTTCGTCCGCAATTGGCAGGAATAAAGGTGTTTTCTTTGTGATTTCAACGCGAACATTATTTATGTTGTCAAATTGCTTGCGAATTGACTGATCAGTGACACAGATATCATACGTACCTCAAAATGTGATATCGTATCCGAAAAAGAAAATCAGGGCACATTACGGAATTTACGGTATATGATATTTAGCCTATTTTGTCCGGAATTGTTTGATTCCCCCACCCTCATTTTCCTTGCGATGTCAATGCGAACGTAATTTATGTCATCAAATTGGTTGCGGATTGACCAATCAGTGACACAAATATTATACGTTTCTCAAAATGTGATATCGTATCCTATAAAGCAAATCAGGGCACATGATATTTTGCCTATTTTTTTGTCCGCAATTGATAGGGAAAAAAAGTGTTTTTCCTTGTGATTTCAACGCTGACGTAATTTACGTCGCCAAATTGGTTGCGGATTGACTGATCAGTGACACAGATATCATGTGATATCGTATCCTAAAAAGCAAATCAGGGCACATTATATAATATTTTGCCTATTTTGTCCGCAATTGGTAAGAAAAAGTGTTTTTCTTTGCGATTTCAATGCTGACGTCATTTATGTCCTCAAATTGGTTGCGGATTGGTTTCCATCGCCACATTACCATTCATATGACACATACGATTGGGGAAGCGGGAGCCACCACCAAATCATAGATTGACTGCAGGAGTTAGATAGAACAACTTTAGCGTTGGATGACATGCTTTATGGAATCCATAAACACATGAAAGCTAAGACGTGCTGAGGCCGGGGCTGAGGCTGTGTGTAAACAAAGATATGTGTATATTTTGATCGGGATGTTCTAAGCTGTGGTATGGCCTGGTTAAAGGTTAAAGCGGTTTCATAGGCGGCCCTGCCGCGTAGCCAGCCCAGCCACTCCGAGGGGGCAAGATCCCCATAGATCCCCATAACGGTCCCTATTTCAAAGAAACCAGGTCAAAAAACGACTGATTTAACATGATTTTCCGCCTTTTTCGTCCCCATTTTGCCAATCATTTTGCCAATCATTTTGCCCCCCCCCCCCCCCCCCCCACCCCCACCCGCTACGCTACTGCATAGGCCTATGCATATTTACCAAAGAGTTTCGGGATGCGTGATATTGGAATTGCTCACATAAAATTCAAAATGTTTCGCACTCGTTTACAAGCATTTCCCTTTTAAAGGGTTTTTTTATTTGCTTGTTCGCCAAGGCGAACAAGTATATAGGCTTGGAATTGGTACGCGTTATTTATGGCTCCGTTCCGAGTGTCACTTTGCACAGAAACCTAATTGGTATAATAAGCCAAACGATACTTTCATAGGCTCATATTGAAAGGACGAGAAGTGTGCCATCCGTGTCGATGGCTTTGATTGGACGAGAGATTGATATATCATCGCCAGTGAATGTGTGTGTCATCGTATAGTGAATTTGAGCAGTTGAGTGAGTGATAGTTCGTAGTTGTCTTCAGTACTATGGAAAGGGGCCGTGTACATTTTTATAACACGTCCACGCATGGACTTATCAGACTGATAAGTCCATGGTCCACGTAACAGCTCGGCCGTGGTGCATTTTTGAGTTTTGTAGACGGAAGGTTTATTTTGTAATTGTATGCTTTGGCTTTTCGCCATATATGAAAAATACGTTGATTTTCGTCTTTACTCTTTGTTTGGAAAATTATTATGTAATAAATGTTTTTAGAAATAGTTTTCCAAATTGATCAATCAGGACCACAAATTTGATGGGCTCATATCCTGTCCGGAGTTAACTCTAAAACAGGTCTGCACCTGATTTTTGTCTGTATTATTATTTTTGAGTGATTTTTGGCTAGTTATAGTTTAACCAATGCATGAATTTGTAGTAAGCTTACTTACCATTTTAAGCTTACAACTTCTGACTTTGATATTTCTACTCCGAGATGTAACCACCCAAAATCATGTTTATGGTGCTAGGGCATCTAGTACAACAAATGTCTTTTGATCACAAATCTGTTACTGATTATACGTAGCTCAAATTCGTATCATAAAAAGCAAATAAAGCCCGGTTTAATAAAGGCACATTATATGATATTTGCCTATTTTTTCGGAATTGGTTGAAAAAAAACCCACATTTTTCCTTGAGATTTCTACACGAATGTCATTTATGTTCTCAAATTGGTTGCGGATTGACCGTGCAGTGATACTGATATATGATACGTAGCTCAAACTGTGATATCGTCCTTTAAAAAGTAAATCAGGGCACATTATATGAAGATACTTTAGCATATGGCTAGTTTGTCCACAATTGAATTGGTCGGTAAAAAAACTGTTTTTCCTTGCGATTTCATAGGGAATGTCATTTATGACATCAAATTGGTTGCGGATTGACCTATCAGTGACACAGATATTATACGTAACTCAAAATGTGATATCGTATCCTAAAAAGCAAATCAGGGCACGTATGATAGTTTGTCTATTTAGTCCCTAATTGGTAGAAGAAGAAAAAAGTTTTTCCTTGTGTGATGTCAACGGCAACGCTATTTGTCGTCAAATTGGTTGCTGATTGACCGATCAGTGACACCGATATCATACGTAGCTCAAAATGTGATATCATATCCTGAAAAGCAATTCAGGGCACATTATATGATATTTAGCCTATTTTGTCCGGAATTGGTTGGAGAAAAAAAATCATTGCGATTTCAACGCGAACATCCTTTATGTTGTCAAGTTGGTTGTGGATTGACCGATCAGTATAACACCGATATCATACGTAACTCAAAATGTGATACGTATCCTAAAAAGCAAATCAGGGCACATGATATGATAGTTTGTCTATTTTGTCCGGAATTGGTTGAAGAAAAAAAATCACGATTTGGATTTGCGATTTCAATGTGAACGTCATTGTCGTCAAATTGGTTGCGGATTGACCGATTTGTGACACCGATATCATATGTGGCTAAAATGTGATATCGTATCCTAAAAAGCAAATCAAGGCACATCATATGAAATTTTGTTTATTTTGTCCGCAATTGCTAGGAAAAAACCCTGTTTTCCCCGGCGATTTCAACGTGAACGTCATTTATGTCGTCAAATTGGTCGCGGATTGACCGATTAGTGACACAGATATCATACACAGCTCAAAATGTGATATCATATCCTGAAAAGCAAATCAGGGCACATAATATGATATTTAGCCTATTTTTCCGGAATTGGTTGAAGAAAAACCACAATTTTTGCGATTTCAATGTGAACATCATTTATGTCGTCAAATTGGTTGCGGATTGACCGATTAGTGACACTGATATCATACGTAGCTACAAATGTGATATCGTATCCTAAAAAGCAAATCAGGGCACATCATATGAAATTTTGATTATTTTGTCCGTAATTGCTAGGAAAAAACCCTGTTTTTCCCGGCGATTTCAACGTGAACGTCATTTATGTCGTCAAATTGGTCGCGGATTGACCGATTAGTGACACAGATATCATACGCAGCTCAAAATGTGATATCATATCCTGAAATGCAAATCAGGGCACATTATATGATAATTAGCCTATTTTTTCCGGAATTGGTTGAAGAAAAACCACAATTTTTGCGATTTCAATGTGAACATCATTTATGTCGTCAAATTGGTTGCGGATTGATCGATTAGTGACACTGATATTATACGTAGCTACAAATGTGATATCGTATCCTAAAAAGCAAATCTGGGCACATTATATGATATTTTCTGGATGCATGATATGGGAATTGCTCACATAAAACTCTAATATGTTTCACACTTGTTACAAGCATTTCCCTTTTTAAAGGGTTTTTTATATATCATGTAGATGTATCAATATCAGCGAACATTGGCGAGGAAGAAAACTTAGAAGAGCAACATAATCTGGTAGGCTTTTTTGAAAAGATAAGATGGTTTATAAAATATCAGCCAACTTGACTATTGATAAAGGCATTGCCCATTCATACACTACGGTAGTACTGAATTATAACAAAAAATCTCCAAATTGCGAATCAAGTAGTTGTTCTTGAATGTGTTATTTTTGTTAAGATTTCTATAACGTCACTCGGATGTTTCTTAAAAAGTATTGAAACACATCTTCACAACTTTCTTGTGGTTGTAATAAACGTGAGTTTGACGGCAATGAAACATTGTTCGACGTTCTACATCATTAAAGCAACATCCAAAATGTTATATTTGTGTTGTATCAGCGTTGTGTCCTAACATTTAACATGTTTAATAACAACAACCATTTGCAAAAGTGTAGATGTTATGTATAGTGCGTGCTGAGGACCACCATTTACAAATTATTTAGATCATCAAAAGTTCCTTTGTTCAGAGGCTTACCTCGATTTTCTCCTGTCGTTTGTCCCGATGTGCTCCCGACCCGTTGCCATGGCCAGCCTGATAAAAACCAACTGTACGTCCCAAAAACACCAGCCCAAAACAAAACAGACCGCAAACAATTACTCGGCTCCGAAGTATGCGTCTCAACATCATCTGGTATCGTGTCAAATACATGATGAGGACTCAGATCGGTGAGAAATCGTTGAATTAGGAATTTCGAACAGATCTTTGATCTTCAGGACTTTCCCGTGTGCGGTGTGTTGACCTTCATATTTCATTATTTTGTATTATTCATCGACGCAGATTTGTGAATTTACACGACATGCATGATGACAACCTCGACGGCTTCTTCTTGGACATTGTCTGAATCTGATCAGTCTGAGACTTCCTTTCTAGTGGCGTTGAGTGAAAATATTGTATTGTCATACGATGAGTTCCTGGAGACGTAACACTTTCGTCTTCAAAATACTACACTTAGCATATAGTCCTACCTGATCATTGGTTACAATACTTTACTACCACTTATATATTTTCACCGGAGAGTCTTCACACGTTATATACATATTCCATCTTGGAATCCACAATCATTACTCAAGTACGACTGCATGAATACTAGCGGGAATACTAGTACATGTAAATCCAGGTTCATATTCATTCCTATCCATATTATCTTGCCGAATAACGATATCACTGATCATGGCAAATGGTGAACTAACAAGATTCAAAGGAGATTCAAGCTGTGACTATTTTTGATGGGTTAAATATCTGCTTTAAGCAAGCACTGTACCTAAAATGTGAGCAACATCGAGCCACAGTCACATCAACCTTGGTATGTTTGGTTGTTGGTGCTGCTGTGTAAAAATCACTACATGTACTCTGTATTTGCTTAGTAATTACACACAATCTTATGTTTACCTATATATTGATCCGCGAAATATGAAAGTGATTGCGTAATAACTCTCCATGCTACTCCAACGTGTTGCGGAATACATGTTCATACACACAGTAACACACAGGGGGATAAATGATGAAACATATTCATTTTCCGCAAATGTAACTTCCTTTAAAAGAACAAATATTAGAAACACAAGTTTACCTTTATTTTACGATGTCAGCAAAATAATAATGAGGATTGAGGATGATATACCTTTAATTCCTTAGTGCACGTCAGAATATAACCGTTGCCAGGTCGACTGGCTCACGCTAAGGCCAAGGGTGTTTCTAAATACTTTGATGGGGGAGGGGTTGAACAAAAATGAGGGGGGGGGGGGATTCAAAAGAACAGGTCTTTTAAATGGGAAGATCAGAAAAAGGGTCCTTGTTGGGGAGATCAAAAAGAAAGGTCCTTGTTTGGGAGATCAAAATAAAGGTGGTAATTTTTGACAAAGCAGCATTTTGAAAAAGTTGTTAAATTGAGAGGAAAACAAGGACTACTACTATTACATTTTAATACCAAACAATATTTATGTAACGATACAAATTAAAAAATAAACTTTGATCAATGTAAATCTCAAATCAGCTTAAATTGTTCAATATTCAGTTGAAACTTGATAGCCATAGCTCTTTACACAATGGCGGCGGGAGCAAGGTGGCACTTATTTAAGAGGGGGTTCCTCAAATGATCTTGTGAAGGGATCATACATAAGGTACTGTACTAGGGGGATTTGGAGATGGTGAAACAGAGAGTGAGGATGAAGAGGAGGATGAAGAGGATTCTAAGGAAGAAGAAGAAGAGGACATACATGTACCACAACGATCACGAGTGTCGGGCAGGATTATAAAGAAGAAGACCTACACAGATTTTGTTTGACTTTTCAATTGTGTTTAATAATACATAATATATCTTACTTTGTACTGTGTATAGGCCTCCTATACCTTACATTCCATAATAAAAGTGATCGTGACTACGTCTATAGGTTTATATAGAATGTTGTTATTGTTTGCTGTTATAGAACATGAACGGGCGTGTGGGGGGGGGGGGGGGGGGGGGGGGGGTGTGTGTGTGTGGGGGGGGGGGGGGTATACAACAAAAAAGGTTCTTAAAAGGGACTAAGAAAGAAAAAACACACCTATTTTTGGGCGATAAAAAAAAAAGATGTCCATGGCTCAATTTTTTACACCGCCCACCAAAGTATTTATGAACACTCCCTACAATTGTGGAACAGCGAGTCCAGGCTTGAACCAGTAGGACTAATGATTTAAGTGCACTACATGTAGGCCTACATTAACGAATATTAACCTCGGAGCAACTGAACAAAATATCATGATAAAATACCAACGCAGAGGTTTTTAAAATAAAAAAAATATATATTCATATCTAGCCTTCTCGAAAGGAACTGGAATAAATTTCACATCACAGTTTAAAAAAGAATGCATATTAAATCATTATTATTATTTTTATTTTTGTAAAGAAACAAACGATTGTTACTGTTAGAGCTAAGAAGCTTGAGTTGTGAATGCTGATGCTTTATCCCTTCAAATAAGGTTCAAGATTGTCAAAAACACCTGTTTAGGATATGTAGACCAATTTGAAACACCTGTTTCAGGATATGTAGACCAATTTGGTAACACGGTTCATACGATATTGTATCCTTGACGCTCAAATAATTTGGCACAAGTTGTTTCCCGGGAGTTTTTTTCGATTTTGTGATTCTGATATACCGTATAATTGTTGTGTATTGCATGTACGGCGTTCAAACATTAATAATAAATACATGTATTATTACTAATCCAACGTGAAAATCTAATAACGTTTCTTAGTACTTTGACTTATTGATTCTTGGCGTTGGAAACAATTGTCTTGTAATTAGAAATTATACACGTAGATGAATACTGACCTGGTAACATGTTGACCTAATTATTGGGTACTTTGTACAGAATCTATCGATATATCTTAGTGTATCTTGGTTTATAAGGCAATTTGTAAGCATTTTGAGAGAAAGAAAGCTTTCGGCATCATCACTGATACACCTACGAAGATCTCTGTCTCTTATAATATGGTTCAATTTACAATATAAAGTAATTTGTAACATTTAATTATACTCTACTCTATTGCTGCAGTTTCATGAAAATAGTATAAAAGATAGTTGAATTATTGGATTTGTAAATAACAGATACGATGGACTTAGATCTCTATTAATATTTTCCCAAATATTGGATTTGATTTATATTTACAAATCGAAAGAAAGAATGTCTACATTCAATTATTGAAATAAACTTTAGTTGAGTAATTACATTTATGCACGAGGTGGTTGGGGTATTACCAGTTTAACCAGTATACTATTAAACACAACATCCAAAAGGTTTTCCATCGTCATATTTGTGTTTACACGGTAAATCATTGATGACATTTTTGCTGGGACTTGGGTAATTTTAGTCCCAGATTTGAGCTTGGTTGGAACTTTTTTCTTCACCATTATTTGAGTCATTTAAAAATAGAGGATTTGGAGTTGTTGTTTCTTATGAATCCTCGATTTCCAGTGAAAACTGAAAACACTCGTTACATTAGTCATGTTAGGGATCACGTCAAAACTCGACCGCCAGGCAACCGCCGGTTACGGCCGGTTCCGCCCGGTTCTCACAAAACGTGTCGTCTGTTATAATATACACACATAATGAGGTCAAATAGTTACACTCTGGTGAACACGACCGGTTGATAGTGCCTCGTCACACGCGTGAGCAATAAAATCTTGAAGTAATGGGCTCTCAAGTCTCAGTTGACAACCAGTACAATACAGCTATTGCTTTTCGCTGGGGTTGGCATTTTCAATCTGCTTATAGCTCAATTAACTTTTTAAAATCAATACCGAAAGTCTATGAATGGTTTTTTTTACAGAACGATTATAGAGAGAGCTATTATGACCGCAAAGTAACAGATTGATAGTGTAAATTGGTCCGGTTACAGCATTAAGTCAACCGGCGGTTGTTCAGTGTTGCATACGTGAATATTCATATACCAGTAAAACATTTGACCTGAAAGAACCGGGCGGAACCGAACGTAACCGGCGGTCAACGGGCGGTCGAGTTTTGATGTCTTCCCTTAGTAGAAATCGGACATTTGAGACAGAAACATATAGTCCTACGATGGCAATGACGCCTGCTGCTGATGTTGGACTTGAAGATATATTTTTTCGATCTCTATTACACTCAAAGAGTTGCATGGCATGTGTTTTTTACAGTTTCAGTCTCCCTGGCATTTTGCACATAAATACATGATTTATATTACACGCTATGTCATCCCAAAGACCGTACGCGTCATAACTCCATCCTGGATAAAATAATAATTGTGCACAGTCTTGATTTCCCCCTCCGTTATTCGGCTCATCCGGGGCCCAGTTACGATATTCGTAACCGCTATTGTCTTTCCAACGAAACTCGCCTTCGTTAGCCTCATCGTCCATTCCCATCCACATTCTGCCCAGAGTCTGTGGTAAATAAAACAACAAAGGAGATATCGTATTAAAGGTAGATGACCCGATCACATTTTCGTAACACAGAATTCGTTATAATTCGGTATAATGACAGAGAAATCGACGAAATAGCGTTGAATTACCGCGAATGGTGGTTACCACCGATATAGTTTAGTTTGTGTACTACTCAGGTGCAGTTCACAGCATCTTGTGCGTCTAAAATAAGAACCATAATAGCTATGCATCTCAAATTTTGGGACACGACGTTTTTAAGGATGACCTTTCATGTAGAATAGAAAACGTCAAGTTGAAAATCGGAACATCTACCTTTAAGCTAGAATGACAAATTAGCTGGTGGGAAGGGCGCCTTTATACAAGGAATTTACAGAAGAGAGTGGGTTTTCTTTTTGTGTAGGAGGAGCGACTTAGTATCAAAAGTTACAATTTTCATATTATTATATAATGTTTAGGTCAGTGTATTTATGGTAGTGTAGAAAATCATCCTTTGTTTTGAAAGAGAAACAGATAATTTTGAAAATAAAAGACGCAAATTGACGAGAAGCTGTAAATAATTGTGTTTTAATGGAATACCAATAGACTATACCATCGCAAAAGAGTATGATATCATAGCAAAATATTGGGAGACTTTTTGATTGAAACTTGGGGCAAAAGAGTCAGAATCCGTGTTGAGATTTTGGCACCAGATCATCAGATAACATTTGAATACTGAACAAGTCCTAACACCAGAGAAAACTACTTACAGATCCTCCGATGGAAGTTGCATACGAAGCTGCAAAATCATTTTCCACGTCACTTGCTATAGATATTAAATGAGATTTACGAAGACCATGAGATAAAGTGTTGCAGTAGGCTTCAGCTGCATTGGAGGTCAATTCCTGATCCACGTACAGGTAGCAGGAGTGATCAAAGACCCGCCATGAAGGCGGACATGGCTTGCAGATTTGCGTGTCTCCGTTGACACCAGATGAAAGTAATACTGCCATCATGACCATGCAGTACACAATAACACTTAGCATCTCTCCAGTTTTGTTCTCTTTTTCAATTACGAAAGTTGAAAAATATTTAAAGTTATTAGTTTGGTCCTGTATATGTGTTTGTTGCACCTTTTCATATAACATTTACATTTCAACAAAATGTCTAATCGCTTAATTTTGACGGTAATTAAGCCGGAATGGTATTGCCAGAATATGTAATAGTCCAATATTCATGGATACCGTGTTTTACTCAAGACGTTTAATCATCCTAACCTCGTAATTAAGAAATGAATATTGATCCGTAAACGCTTTTAGCATTATTAGTAATGAAGGTTCCAAACCATGTGAAT
The DNA here is from genome assembly GCA_035610835.1 of Ophiura sarsii. Taxonomy (NCBI): domain Eukaryota; kingdom Metazoa; phylum Echinodermata; class Ophiuroidea; order Amphilepidida; family Ophiuridae; genus Ophiura; species Ophiura sarsii. Next base: position 26,138,157 of record CM069441.1, read on the forward strand.
TCCACACGTGCGTAAATGTTACCCCTAATTTCACATTTAATAAGCACACAGCGGATAGTAATAACCAAGCGTTAAGACACTCTGCATAGACTTCAGTCCCATATTGACTAATTGATTCAAAATTACGTATACATTTCATTTGAGCTTATTGTACTATATCAATAATTGATTTAATTTCTTTAATTTGCCTGCTGTTTACAAATATCATTTAATTAAGGGCAGTGTCAACCCGGCACTTGTTTCAAAAATTGAATTTCATATTTCTCTATTATTTAATACTTTTATATGTATTCTATCATTTAATACCATCATAAGTAACTAATCGTAAGCGATTATTTCCCGTTCTTTTGGGTGATTTTAAATTGTTGTTTTGGTAAAGTTTGAGTCAGGAAAAGGCGCATGGTTATTCGGCGGGAATTTAAGCGGAGTTCCGCGCTTTTCAAATGCTATGCGACAGCTGTTCGATCATTGCGTCGCGCGCTGAAACTCCCCGCGCGTAATACTAGACGCGCCGCTTAATATCCGCGATGTAGACGCGAAAAACAAAAGAGCGCTAAACAATGTCTAAAAATGTAAACAAAGGCCAATCTTACGATCATTTAAATTTCAGTTTTCTTCCAATTTCTTCACATTGTGACAATACAAATTGAATCTGATAGTTTATTATGATTGTTCATAATAGTATACTCGCTTTTTAGGTCACACGCCCGTGTATTCCGTGAACATTTAACTTTAAATGGTGGAAAATGTCAATATTTTTACTAAATCGATGTTTTCTAGTAGTTCAAATTTGAAGTAATTTTACGAAATTTCAGACAACATAACTAAAAATATATCAAACTATCAGGTAAGCTTTTACTACCATTGTGTAGAGGACTTTCAGCGCTAGGTGGAAATTTTTTATTTGTTCGATTTTGGATTTTAAACTCGAGATATGCATCCATTTCTAGCGGAATGTATGCAAAAAACACGACTTTTACACTTTTCCGATGTTTTTAGCAGTATTTCCAAAACCAAGCTTTATTTTGGAAAAAGAAAAAATTGCCTCCTATATAGACAAAATTGTTTTGTTTACAAAAACGTATACCGTATTAGAACAAATTACCATTTTTTATTTTATAGTTATGCTGTCTGAAAAATTTGGGGTAAAAAAATTGCTTTTTGGTTCATTTCTCAAAATTTAGTTTATTTGGTATCACATTGATATCACCATCGGATTCCTTATCAAATTTCCTTTTTAAAAATGTATACTTTTATGTACTTTTATTCAATATACTCAAACTTAGAAGCAAAAGTTGATCATCAAAATAATAGCCAGAGTAGCGTATAAGCAGCATTCATGTTGTTGTTCTTCTTTGTTTGCTTTTTCTTTATGTTGTTTTTGTTGTTATTATTATCTATTTTCATTGTTCTTGTCATAATTATCGTTCTTGTTTTTATCCTTGCTCTTGTTGCGTATATTTGATTAAAATCACAATATTCATTATTATCTTTACCGATGTTAAGATTTCTTTAAATTAAAATTTCAATTGAAGACATTTTCGGTCGTATAAATCCAGTTGTTTAATTTTTTATTCTAACATTAAAAGTACCTGGTTATTAATAGAATACAGTAGCATACGTTAATTGTTGATTTCATGTAAGTTAGAAATATATATTAATTTAGGGGCATCACTACTATTTTACTACGGTATTTACAACAAAAGTAAAACTCAATTTAATAGATAACTTGTCAGTCGTTAACCTTAAGTAAATAAATTAATCTTCTTTACTGTCATATTCAGAAACCGTTTTGCCAGGTTATCGGTAGCGAAAATACTTAACTTGTGTTTGGGTTACAATCGGATGGATTCCCCGAAACGTGACTGAAGAGCACTCAATGCCAATATAACCTCTGATGCCATCACCCAGTTTCATATCAATTAAACAAATACAATATTTATGTTTATAATTTTTAATGTACTATAATTAATGATCATATGTAAAACGTAACAACTACTCTTATTGTCGGTTTGCTATACATTTTCATTGTAAATTTTGTACGTTTCCAAAAATTATTCAAGATAATCTTTAAAAAAATAAAATTATTAAAAATCTTACACTTAAAAATTGTGTGTCGTAAAAGAACAGTTTTTTCCGTTGCCTTACAGAAAAGTTTATTTGATTTTTTTTAAACGACAAAAATGATTAGTTCACCAAAAATTTAGGAAAGAAAAGAATCATTTGCGATGAAAAGGTGTTTTTTAAAAAGATAACACGTCATTTCAAATTGTGCACTCAACTACAGTTAAGAATCAATCTTGCAGTCACCTCTCTTATCATACCAACAATATTAGGACATGTGATAGATTTTATGAATGGTTTCATATGAACTTTGTATACTTAATGACCTCACTTCTAAACAAATGATTATAAAATATGTAAATTAGGTATCACTTACTAATAAGAATTGCTAAATTTATGAGTTATTTGCTGTTTTGCTTAAAATCATTTAAATTTTTCCCAAATAAGTTTATTTCCCCTCCCAGTTTATTTTAAAGCAAGTGTAATCATAGTCTTTAAAACTCATCTTCAAATGGTATAAATATGGCCTTGATCAATTGATCAGCATCATTTGACAATATAAATCTCTCCATTACATTCTCGGGCCTCGAAACTCTCTTCGTAATTAAGTTCAACAAATTTCGATATTCAAACCTCTCTTCTCTCATGGCTTCGCTAGTTAAGCAATACAACTACCTCTTTGCTATCCTCCTTTCTCTTCTTTCCAACATCACATATGCAACTCCGGTCCGAAGATCCACTGCTACTGACCCTTCATGCCATTTACAATTTCATGTTTACCGCAACCTAGCGTCTGGACTCTCGGGCAGTTTGATTCACAGTGTTACAGATTTCTTGACTGATTATGTAAGACATTTGTCATCATCATAGAACAAAAATATTCACAAACTTGGTTGCAGAAACCATCATAGTAAGATCATTTATTATGCTGAAAATTCCATGCGCGCTTCATGACACACCAGCATAGGACACCTTACAGCTGCAAGAGAATCCACTGAACTACTGTGTGTTAGCTTTTTTGGTATTCTAGGGTTCTAAAATTAATGGAAAGTTCTTAAAAGATTGTTTAAATGAATGAGGGATATTCTTGAGACATTATTATTTAAAAGGAAAACATATGTAACAATATTTCTGTGATTTAAATTTTTCGCATTGATATATTTAGTTACTTTAAGAGTCAACGCGAAACGACGAAAGTATGATTGCGCCTTTAGTTAGGGTTAACGTCAAAGTATGACTTGAAGCTAATTGTTATCAGGTTAATGGCAACACTGGCATTTGGACATAATCTCTATCTATCTACCCTAACTTTTGCATACGGTTTAAACTCTAACGGCCATCATAACACGTTCTAGTTATATTTGTACATATTTAATGAACAATTATGCAAAATTCCATCAATTAGGCCTATAGCTACGAAGTCAAAACTACAAACTATTGATAATGTGGTTCATCACAGTTTATAAAGCGCACTTATGCAAAACATGCTGTAAATATACGTCTTATTGTCCACAATCTATGGCAGGAATATATTGTTGATCCCAGTTTGATTCTAACATTTTCGTATGGTCTCAAGCTGAAGGAATGACATCAAAATTGCATAACGTATAAATTATGCGTTATATAATTTGCATTCCTCATACTTGATTCATTTGATGTATCATAACTTCTTTCTCATTTAAAAAAAATAATATATACAGGAATCTGCCGAAAACGGACCTATTCAAGTATACACCGGGTGCAGCGCGGGAGGCTGGCTACGCAATGATCAGGAACTCCAAAGAACGGTAGGCCTATGTACCAATGATGGGGATACTGACATTTCCTATAATTATACTACATGTACATCACAGAATTAGAAGAAGTAAATGATCAACGTAGTCATATCTGTAGTTGTGTACAAAACTGCAACAGTGGAGGCGTTGCGTCACCAAAACCGGCATGAAAAACTGCAATTTTCCAACTAATTTGCCTGTCTTCCTTTCTCTTTTCCTTTACCTTTTCCCTTTCCTTCCCTTTTTGTCTCCTCTTTCCCTTTCTTTCCCTTCTTTCCCTTCCCGATTTTCCTAGTCAAGGGGGGCCAGAATGACTGCCCACACCCCCTTTGCCCCCTCATTAGGTTACAAGGCCCGCTTAGCAGCGCTATAAATTGATGCCCTAAACACCGTCAACAAATTTAAATATTCGCCTTCCAATCCAAGCTGGTTGCTATATATGACATAATTCTCGTGTGCAACCAACCGGCTGTATTGAGTAGTTTAAAGGCATGAGCGTAGATGTAATTTGCAACATAATGGAAACTTACCCATGCAGTTAGCCCCGAATTTAAATATATGCACTGGGTAATCCTCTCGTAGTATTGATAGGTTTACCAGAACGAATTAATAGCGCTTCTAAGCGGGCAATTTATGTCATGTGGTTACGCTACTGAGTTGTTCCCAAGTTACCACGGCCTCTACATGCTCTAGGCGGGTGACAATTTGGTTAATGGGGTAAGTCCCGCGACTGATTGATCAGAAAACGAAGAGCTACTGCGTATTTCAGATTCGGGGAAATCCCCTTACTGACTGTCGATCAAAGTTGTTATTATGTTTTGCGTAATACGGACCAATCAGGCTACGGTTCATTTCGCCGTCGCTAGCTATTTATTATTGATGGGCAATCACAGCGCATATAAGAAGATGTGGGCGTGACTTATGATAAAATGCAATTTATGAGATTTAAAAATCAGTTCATCTTTATTTCCGTGAGAGGAAATCGAACGTAAAACGACGTTATTTGTTGCAGTATTTTCTACGATAATAAAGAAAATACAAACAGAAGGAACTGTCTCCTGTTGATTACTTCGAGTTTCGATTCGATGAGTTGAAAGACCGCTATAGGCTACTAGACTCTCATTATAGATTAATAGTACAACTTCATCATTTACTGACTGTTCCGTAGTATAAACTCAATTCAACGATGTGTGATCAAACGTCACCCATTTATTTTTATTTATCTATTCAGACATTGGACAAGCTGACTCTTATGCACACCGAGCTTGACAACATGAGCTGGTGGTGTCAGAAGATCCTTGATGATGTAAGCGGAACCGACTTAGAATCGAGTGCAAGACGGCTTCTAACAAGCTACGACCAGACTGTGGAATCTCTAAGAAATGAGGTACGCTGTCCTTATCCATTGACGCTTGTCAATAAATAAAAAAAAGTCTTCCGCTTCAACAATATCATAATAACATATTTAATTTTTAAATGTATGATCAATTTAAACCTGATCGACCAGCCGACTGATCCGCTATTAAGAACTGAGGTTAAAACTGTCCTCTCTCATGACGTCATAAAACAATGCGTTTGCATCATGGTAGGATAAATCACAATAGAGTCAACAGTCAAGGTCTTGTTAACATAGTGCACATTTAATTTCTGATCAATTAAATAACCCATTGGTATATGAAAATATTTCATTGAAGGGATTTTTTATATCGCTTTTACAGTTGACAAGAATGCAGACTCTGCCAGAGTGCACCAACACAATTCCGTCCAACTTTATCTGGAACCTTTACGACATGTGCATGGACTTTCAGGTACGTACATTTGATCTTTATTTCAAATTATCTATCAATGAAACACTAAGGACCTGACAGTAGTAACATCCACCAATAGACCTGGTGTCCTGTTATGAGCAAAATGAAAAATGTTTCTTGTTTACCATGTTTACACCCGGATAACTACATACGGAAGTTCACCAAAGTCTGCGAAACTGTTTGTAAGCCTATTACCAAACAGCACCCTCTATGATATCGATGTCTATATATTTATATAATTATTTTATTTGTTTGTTTGTTATTTATTTTATTTGTATTCCGAATTTATATGATGCAGCTATAGTTCGTCCTAGCACATAAATCAATTTACAATTATTATAAATCTATGTAATGACTGAAAGTGATTCTGACCCTTACATCTCCAGGTCGATCAACCAAGCAACCCAACCCCTAGCGAGCTTATCCATGCTATGAAGAGAATGGAAGACATTCTTGTGCGATTCCACCATGTGAGCCCATAGACATGATAGAATAAATTCTTCATTCTTCACTTTGGCTGACGTCACGTTGAGCTGGAACTGGAATGCACAGAGACATACCACGCATCTGGACAACCTTTAGAAATTATCAAACTCTGTACGCAACAACTCCATAATGCTTACCAAACCTAACCCTATCTTTAAACATATCCCGACCCTCCTAATGGTTCAACTGCGTTCAAGGTTGGAATGGCTTATATTTATAATCTTTAGTTAGAAGTTATTGGTGTGTGTGAAACAAAAAATATTCCAAACATGGTTTTCTGCCAAACATTTCATTGTGCAAATGTCCTAGATTCTATAACATTTACCTTGTAAATATGATATTTTATATCGACATACGGTATATAGGCCGTATGTAAGTTTAAATTTTATACCGTGATGTTAAATGATATCACGAATTTTATAAACCAAAACGTAATATTTCTGTGAAATATTCCCATAGTATACTTTATAAGTACGCTTTCGAGCACCATCGTACCATCTTAACAGTACACAAGACATTCGTATACACGTTATAGTAATTTCTGTGAAATGTATATGTAAAAAATATTGTAATTATTTATTAAGTATAACTGTATGTATTCAAGAATCTCAGTTGCTAAATACGCATGCATGTACATTCGCAATTAGCTGATAAGCCCAGACAATTGATATCTGATTGAAAACGATATAATGATATTTATAAATATATAGTATATTTGGCCACTTTAAACATGTTAAAGGCAAAAGTAAAGGCATTCCTCGACCAGAAGAGTTTGCAACAAGACGATCTGATCTTCGACCTGGTCCGTATTTCACAAAACTCAAGGTTGTTATGACGTGTTGCTCTTCCTTGGTTTTTAACTCTCGTATGAAGACTGTTCATTCAATCTGCATAAATTAAAATCCATGTCAACGTTATACCTGGGTTAATACTACCTCCTCATAAAGCGCAACTAACATGCAAGTATAAAGGAGGCATTCTTTGGTATCCATGTGATTGTTGGCAAGTGGGACTACCGTGTGTGGACGAGTTCTTTTTATGAATTGGATTTTGCAAGAATAAGCGACATTGAGGCTTTGATCAACTTGAATTAGGAAGGAATTTTTAAAAGTTTTTCCTGCAATATATTTTTTTAAATGAAACGCAATTTTTGTCCGCGATGTGCGCACATTTTTTTAAACTAATTTTGGTCGGCTACGGTGACCGGCAATGATTTGCTTCAAAATAACAGAGGATGTGTATATTGATAAGAAAAGATGATATGCCAAGTTTGAATTTTTTCCAAAAAGCCGTTTTTGATTTACGGAATTGTTCGTGATTTGAAAACCTATTGACTTAATATACAGGAGGAGTAGCCGAATTCCCAAAATACTGCAAAATTTCAGAAAACACATAGTTTTGTAAATATTTTTTCCTCTTCTTTAAAATCGATGTATGCTAAAGACTTTTATTTTATTTTGATGCCAAAACACCAAGGTATAACACATTTTTTTCTCTCCACACTGAGTGGTGATGGAGGGTTTATTCACTGGGAATGTTAGTACTTTTCCACTATTTTCTAGAAACACTATATTGCCAAATTTTGTGAATTTCTACAGAAAAAACTATATGTTCAATTTGCACAAACAAGGTTTTTACTAATTAAGTGTTTCTAGACCTTTTTACAGTCTTTTGAAAATTTCCCTAAAATCAAAATTGAAAAAAATATTTTTTTCAAAAAGTAAACACTGTATTTGCAAAATCTCACGAGAGAATTAAGGTAATATGCTTATAAATTTAATCCCAACGTTTCATGGCCATAGCACTTTCCGTTCAGTCTACAGAAATTCCAGAAGGTGAAAATTTAGGGAATTTTCAAAAAATAAAGAAAAACATAAGAAATTTCAAAAATGATCCGAAAATCCTGAAATAGGTAGAGGAAAGACTTATCTTTACTGTGTTCTCAGTATAAAGAGTATAGATATAATTGATTTGGTATTACAGCAGTTTTTCTGTAGTGGTGTAGGAGCCGAGTTAGCTACCTTAATTAGACCTAATGTTGACAATTTTAGCATAAAACTGCTAAATTTTCAAATTTCAAATTAGTTAGTATTATACCAAATTTGACCATTTAAGCGTATAATTGCCCAATGTGCTCGCTTTGCGCGCATCATTTTTTGTCATCCTCCCCCCCCCCCCCCCTAAAAAGTGTCTTCTCCCACTTTTCCCCCCAAGAGAAATTATGAGGCTGGTGCTGTAACTGACTTTGTAGAGAGGATGAAGAGAACGATGATATTTCTTGTTAACTTTTCCAACTTGGTCACGAAAGTAAACCCCTAATCAAAATGAATTATGTACATCAAAATGTAATATGCATGTTATGTAAATGTATAATTTAGTAGGCCTATGTATTATTACCTACATTATGAATAAAATAGAATAAATTTAAGCTGAATTAGTTTAAAATGACTCTTTGACTCAGTTTGATTTTTGTAAATGATTATCGTAATGGATTTCTATTTGGATTCGTTTGGCCAGCCACGTGGCATATAGGCTCTCCTCTATTTCGTATATCCAAAACAAATCCAACGCACCAGCATTTCGTCAACTGAACTCTAGAAGGCGATATTGTTTTTTGTTGAGGAAAGTCTCGCTTGCGTTCAAAAAGATTTGTAACAACTTCAATCATAAAGGGGTAAAAAAAAGTAAGCCCCCACCTCAAATTTGATTTCGTTTGTTTACATAACTCTACACACAATTGAACGTTTTCAGAGATTGAAACACCTATGATAAAAGTTTCTTTAAAAAGGAAAAGAGGCGGTCATATAAATTTAAAAAAACAGATAGCAGAGTGTGACATAGGTATAACACGAAGTGTGATTTAAAAGTCATTAAGTTTTATTTTACCATTATAATATGATTGAAAATCACAAATTCCTGTTAATAATATAAAAGCCAAACACTCGGATCAAAAAAGCTGCTACAATGAAAGAACTGCAAATGTCGAAAAAGCATGTGCTTGGAAACAACGTGATAAACAGATACTTCTATTAAGAATAAAACGAAAGAACTGCAAATGTCGAAAAAGCATGTGCTTGGAAACAACGCGATAAGCTTGACAGATACTTCTAAAATGGTACAGGTCAATTCCAAGAATGATGAATGAAACGCATCATGGACATTGGACCCTGTGGACGCTGATCGATAGCGATCATTGAACATGAAACATCCAATCAGCTATTTAAATTGGGGGGAAAAAATCGGGGGGAAAAAATTGAAAAAGAAAAAAAAAATTGAAAAAAATTGTGTGAAAATAACCGATATTAAACTTCGTTGGAAAACATGATCGATCACATGTTTGGGCACAATATCCTCCTGCGTGAAATTGAAACTACATCATGTACATATAAATAGAGGACACATAAGTTCTTTTCATATTTTGCCTTTAAAATGTCTTAAAACAATAAAAAGCGTTTCATTTTATAAAGAATTTTTCTTAGGCAAATTCTATTGTCTATTCTGTTACCCCCCCCCCCCCCCCCCCCCATTCAGTCAATAAAGACGTGATTATTGGTTGCTATTTATTGTCCATGAGTTGACCGCAACAGGTGCATACACAGAAGTGTTATTTAAACAACAATGCAGTGTTGCCTAAAAACCACGGCTCATGACAAAAAGTAGCCCAATTCCAAGAATATTTGTGAAATTGAGCCCAAACCCTGGTTAAACACCCGTTAAACAGGTTTTAATTGAAAAAGGTCAGGAAACACTCGTTGGTGATAGGTATGCGCTATAGAGAGGATCTGTTTTTATGAATTGTGACATACGTAAAACGTAAGGGATTTATTGTCGCATGTAAACCGTACGTAATGACGTTTCCCAAATGTCAATATATACTGATAGGGGAGATGGGCACGGTTGCCCCGCCTCCAAAAAGCAAAAAACACCTGGCTATATAGTAAAAGTTTCTCCATTTCAATATCATTATTACTTTTCCCAAAATAGTCACATTTCACAAAAATGATGTTTTTTAAAAAAAGTGGCACTTTTCAAGATTTTGTACAAAGTTTGTGTGCATAAACGCACCCACATAATTAAGCGTTTTGACGGATTGAAACATTTACGAAAAAGTTTCCCCTTTTCGATATCATGTTTACTTTTCCCAAAACAGTCACATTTCCCCCAAAATGATGTTTTCCGAAAAGTGGCACTTTTCAACGATACCTGGAAGTTATTGACGTGAATGGTGGTGGACACTATTGGCTAGTCATTCATGAAATAAATAATTAGAGAATAAAGGTATTGTTTTTAGACCGTACCCATGATATATTGTCTGACATAAAATCGGACGAACCTTTATTCTCATTCTTAAACAATCATACTTTAGACATTTATCAAAGTACCGTACTTGTTTATTGGCCACATTTGACAACTTTTACCCCTGTTTAGGATCGAATAACCCACAAACATTCCATCCAATCCCATGCGATGGGTACGCCATGCGTTAGCGTCGCGGCGTCGGCATAAGCGCATGAAAGACGCCAAAAACGCACTGCAGAAGTGCGCGTTATGGAGCAAACCACGCATTGTGAATGTCAGACGCACTGTTTTAACAGTGCGTCTGAGGCTTACGTTTTAAAAAACGTATAAAAAACGGAAGCCCCACCTTCCCGTGTTCAATTATCTCATCTAAATGTCGCCGATTTCTCTGAGAACCAATGGGATTGCTTAACTTACTCTCTTAGCTGTTTAAGAATTGTATCTATAATTTCAATTAAGGACCAGCTAAAGAAAGAAAGAAAAGACTTTCTTTTAATTGAAAATAAAGACAATTAAAATTAGTTTTTAACAGTACTGGAGACATTTTTGTAACGTTTTTATACGATTTTGAAAAGTGCCACTTTTTCTAAAAACATCATTTTAGGACTGTTTCGGAAGAAGTGAACATGCTATTGAAAAAAACTACTTTTGATGGGTAGCCAAGCGTTTTTCCTTTTCATAAATGTTTCAATTTATCAACACGTACATTTGTGTGTGGAGTTATACAAACAAAAGTGATCAAACTTTTTTTTACCCCTTTATCATGAGCTCTTAATTAAAATGTAAAAACACCCATTTTAACTTGTTAAATGAATTCACATACATTCCACTGTAATTTGTGTATGATTTTGCATCCTGCTCGACCATTTCGAATTAAAATTTATAAAAATGAGCCACTTTGATTTGATTATACGAAAAGTTAAAAAGATTGTTTTTTAGACCAATAAAATTTCACAAGAATATAATTTTGAAATTGTTGGCATATACATGTATCACTTTACTCGTCTACATCACATCCAAAATCCAATTACCTACTTGGCTTACCATACATGGGCGCACCACACCAAATATCTTTCTCATTGAAATACATGTAAAAGTGCCATATTTCAAGACACCTTTCTACCCTCCGGTTACATTTATTGCATACTTGTCACCTATGACCATTTTCAGTAATATCTCAACTTTAATTTAAGCCTTGTTTCATGGGGGGTTATTAAGCTAAGTTTTCCGCTACGGACCTGCACACAGCGCCCTCACTTTTTCACGTTTTCTGGCATGCCTGTTCACCATTTAGGCAGGTGCTTACGCCCTGGGCACTATTTAGGTCGATAAATTAAAAATATCGTATTTTATCATTGTAGGTGCAACGGATAGGTCCCACTCGTTCATTTAAATACAAACATACCATCCCCGGAGAAACAAATTGACCGAAAACCTCACATTTACAAGCCTAGTCTTCGTGCTTTTCCGGAACTACTACAGCATTTTTCGGGGCTACACGCTGTGTTTAGTCTTTATTAACCTAGAAAATCTAGGAAAATGGCAACAAAATTTTCCGACCCAGGAGCCAGTTTCATGGATAATCTCTTTTGTTTGGATGACTTTGAGAAAGAAGCAGAGAAATGTCTGCCTAAAACAGCATTTGGTTTTTATCACGGCGGTGCAGACGATCAACAGACTGCAATGGACAACAGTGCTGCATTCAAAAGGTAAAGCTGACATACATAAGACGGGGTGCCCTAGTCGGCGATCACACAGAGAGCTATAGGATTCAGAGCTAGTCGGCACTAATTTGCTCTGTCACTTTATAGTGACTTTAATGTGAAAAATCTGATTTAAATAATAAGGGAATGAATTCCAAACACTACAATACAACCGTACATAGGGCCTATAGGGCAGGGCCATGCAGGGAGAATACAATAAAATTGTGCACGTATTGTAACCGCCATTTGACCTTACTATTTGCATGAACCATAACATTGTTGTCGTTTGTACAGGGTGTCCCAAAACTCGCGTAACACTTTGAAATTCTCATAACTCTTGTAGATTGTACTCGATTATAAAGTTAAACCGTTGAATCGTTGCATGGGAAATTGGGCATCTGTATTCAAACACATTAAATCGCTTGATAATTAACGCATATTTACACACAATCAGTTGAACCGTTTGATGACAAAATATTTATTTTAAACAATCGGTTCAACTAGTTGTCAACATACAGGTAGAACTATTTTAAACGGTTTATCCGTTGAACTGTTGCATGGAAAACTAGGCATTTAAACACATAAAGCGCATGTTAATTAACGCATATCTACAAACAACCACATGAACCGTTTGATGACAAAACGGTTATTTTAAACAATCGGTTCAACTATTTGTCAACAATCAGGTATAATTTTTTTAAACGGTTTATCCGTTGCACTGTTGCATGGACAATTAGGCGTTTGTATTCAAACACTTCAAGCGCGTGTTTATTAACGCATATTTAGAAACAATCAGTTGAACTGATTGCTGTCATATATTAACTATTAGAAATTATACGGTTTATCCGTTTTGGATAATTCAATTTTGTACTAAACAAGCACATAAAATGGTGTTACTGATAGTTAACAAACACTATTTTAGAAACAATTGGTTAATACATTTGTATACAAATGCTTTAACCCGTTGAAAAATGTAGAAGCATTTGTATACAAATGCTTTAACCCGTTGCACAATTTAGAGTGTTGTCCCGCCGTGATGTACGAAACTCAATTTCTACAGCGGTATAGGGTCACGTGTTCGTTGTACGCCGAGGATACGCTGCGTGAGGATATCGGTCGAACAAGGCAGACATACGCAATTTGCTTGATTTTTTTTAACTCACTAATGAAATATAAGAGAAATCATGCGTGGTGCTAACAAACTGTCAACCCAAAAGTGCAATAGTTAGGGTTAACGTCAAAGTATGACTTGAAGCTAAGTGTTATCAGGTTAATGGCAACACTGGCATTTGGACATAATCTCTATCTATCTACCCTAACTTTTGCATACGGTTTAAACTCTAACGGCCATCATAACACGTTCTAATTATATTTGTACATATTTAATGAACAATTATGCAAAATTCCATCAATTAGGCCTATAGCTACGAAGTCAAAACTACAAACTATTGATAATGTGGTTCATCACAGTTTATAAAGCGCACTTATGCAAAACATGCTGTAAATATACGTCTTATTGTCCACAATCTATGGCAGGAATATATTGTTGATCCCAGTTTGATTCTAACATTTTCGTATGGTCTCAAGCTGAAGGAATGACATCAAAATTGCATAACGTATAAATTATGCGTTATATAATTTGCATTCCTCATACTTGATTCATTTGATGTATCATAACTTCTTTCTCATTTAAAAAAAATAATATATACAGGAATCTGCCGAAAATGGACCTATTCAAGTATACACCGGGTGCAGTGCGGGAGGCTGGCTACGCAATGATCAGGAACTCCAAAGAACGGTAGGCCTATGTACCAATGATGGGGATACTGACATTTCCTATAATTATACTACATGTACATCACAGAATTAGAAGAAGTAAATGATCAACGTAGTCATATCTGTAGTTGTGTACAAAACTGCAACAGTGGAGGCGTTGCGTCACCAAAACCGGCATGAAAAACTGCAATTTTCCAACTAATTTGCCTGTCTTCCTTTCTCTTTTCCTTTACCTTTTCCCTTTCCTTCCCTTTTTGTCTCCTCTTTCCCTTTCTTTCCCTTCTTTCCCTTCCCGATTTTCCTAGTCAAGGGGGGCCAGAGTGACTGCCCACACCCCCTTTGCCCCCTCATTAGGTTACAAGGCCCGCTTAGCAGCGCTATAAATTGATGCCCTAAACACCGTCAACAAATTTAAATATTCGCCTTCCAATCCAAGCTGGTTGCTATATATGACATAATTCTCGTGTGCAACCAACCGGCTGTATTGAGTAGTTTAAAGGCATGAGCGTAGATGTAATTTGCAACATAATGGAAACTTACCCATGCAGTTAGCCCCGAATTTAAATATATGCACTGGGTAATCCTCTCGTATAGTATTGATAGGTTTACCAGAACGAATTAATAGCGCTTCTAAGCGGGCAATTTATGTCATGTGGTTACGCTACTGAGTTGTTCCCAAGTTACCACGGCCTCTAGGCGGGTGACAATTTGGTTAATGGGGTAAGTCCCGCGACTGATTGATCAGAAAACGAAGAGCTACTGCAATGCGTATTTCAGATTCGGGGAAATCCCCTTACTGACTGTCGATCAAAGTTGTTATTATGTTTTGCGTAATACGGACCAATCAGGCTACGGTTCATTTCGCCGTCGCTAGCTATTTATTATTGATGGGCAATCACAGCGCATATAAGAAGATGTGGGCGTGACTTATGATAAAATGCAATTTATGAGATTTAAAAATCAGTTCATCTTTATTTCCGTGAGAGGAAATCGAACGTAAAACGACGTTATTTGTTGCAGTATTTTCTACGATAATAAAGAAAATACAAACAGAAGGAACTGTCTCCTGTTGATTACTTCGAGTTTCGATTCGATGAGTTGAAAGACCGCTATAGGCTACTAGACTCTCATTATAGATATGGATAATAGTACAACTTCATCATTTACTGACTGTTCCGTAGTATAAACTCAATTCAACGATGTGTGATCAAACGTCACCCATTTATTTTTATTTATCTATTCAGACATTGGACAAGCTGACTCTTATGCACACCGAGCTTGACAACATGAGCTGGTGGTGTCAGAAGATCCTTGATGATGTAAGCGGAACCGACTTAGAATCGAGTGCAAGACGGCTTCTAACAAGCTACGACCAGACTGTGGAATCTCTAAGAAATGAGGTACGCTGTCCTTATCCATTGACGCTTGTCAATAAATAAAAAAAGTCTTCCGCTTCAACAATATCATAATAACATATTTAATTTTTAAATGTATGATCAATTTAAACCTGATCGACCAGCCGACTGATCCGCTATTAAGAACTGAGGTTAAAACTGTCCTCTCTCATGACGTCATAAAACAATGCGTTTGCATCATGGTAGGATAAATCACAATAGAGTCAACAGTCAAGGTCTTGTTAACATAGTGCACATTTAATTTCTGATCAATTAAATAACCCATTGGTATATGAAAATATTTCATTGAAGGGATTTTTTATATCGCTTTTACAGTTGACAAGAATGCAGACTCTGCCAGAGTGCACCAACACAATTCCGTCCAACTTTATCTGGAACCTTTACGACATGTGCATGGACTTTCAGGTACGTACATTTGATCTTTATTTCAAATTATCTATCAATGAATAACACTAAGGACCTGACAGTAGTAACATCCACCAATAGACCTGGTGTCCTGTTATGAGCAAAATGAAAAATGTTTCTTGTTTACCATGTTTACACCCGGATAACTACATACGGAAGTTCACCAAAGTCTGCGAAACTGTTTGTAAGCCTATTACCAAACAGCACCCTCTATGATATCGATGTCTATATATTTATATAATTATTTCATTTGTTTGTTTGTTATTTATTTTATTTGTATTCCGAATTTACAATTATTATAAATCTATGTAATGACTGAAAGTGATTCTGACCCTTACATCTCCAGGTCGATCAACCAAGCAACCCAACCCCTAGCGAGCTTATCCATGCTATGAAGAGAATGGAAGACATTCTTGTGCGATTCCACCATGTGAGCCCATAGACATGATAGAATAAATTCTTCATTCTTCACTTTGGCTGACGTCACGTTGAGCTGACTGGAATGCACAGAGACATACCACGCATCTGGACAACCTTTAGAAATTATCAAACTCTGTACGCAACAACTCCATAATGCTTACCAAACCTAACCCTATCTTTAAACATATCCCGACCCTCCTAATGGTTCAACTGCGTTCAAGGTTGGAATGGCTTATATTTATAATCTTTAGTTAGAAGTTATTGGTGTGTGTGAAACAAAAAATATTCCAAACATGGTTTTCTGCCAAACATTTCATTGTGCAAATGTCCTAGATTCTATAACATTTACCTTGTAAATATGATATTTTATATCGACATACGGTATAGGCCGTATGTAAGTTTAAATTTTATACCGTGTTCTTAAATGATATCACGAATTTTATAAACCAAAACGTAATATTTCTGTGAAATATTCCCATAGTATACTTTATAAGTACGCTTTCGAGCACCATCGTACCATCTTAACAGTACACAAGACATTCGTATACACGTTATAGTAATTTCTGTGAAATGTATATGTAAAAAATATTGTAATTATTTATTAAGTATAACTGTATGTATTCAAGAATCTCAGTTGCTAAATACGCATGCATGTACATTCGCAATTAGCTGATAAGCCCAGACAATTGATATCTGATTGAAAACGATATAATGATATTTATAAATATATAGTATATTTGGCCACTTTAAACATGTTAAAGGCAAAAGTAAAGGCATTCCTCGACCAGAAGAGTTTGCAACAAGACGATCTGATCTTCGACCTGGTCCGTATTTCACAAAACTCAAGGTTGTTATGACGTGTTGCTCTTCCTTGGTTTTTAACTCTCGTATGAAGACTGTTCATTCAATCTGCATAAATTAAAACCCATGTCAACGTTATACCTGGGTTAATACTACCTCCTCATAAAGCGCAACTAACATGCAAGTATAAAGGAGGCATTCTTTGGTATCCTTTCAATAATCAATCTTGCAAGTTCGCTTGAGGACCATATTCTAGAATTGATGTGATTGTTGGCAAGTGGGACTACCGTGTGTGGACGAGTTCTTTTTATGAATTGGATTTGGCAAGAATAAGCGACATTGAGGCTTTGATCAACTTGAATTAGGAAGGAATTTTTAAAAGTTTTTCCTGCAATTGTAATATATTTTTTTAAATGAAACGCAATTTTTGTCCGCGATGTGCGCACATTTTTTTTACTAATTTTGGTCGGCTACGGTGACCGGCAATGATTTGCTTCAAAATAACAGAGGATGTGTATATTGATAAGAAAAGATGATATGCCAAGTTTGAATTTTTTCCAAAAAGCCGTTTTTGATTTACGGAATTGTTCGTGATTTGAAAACCTATTGACTTAATATACAGGAGGAGTAGCCGAATTCCCAAAATACTGCAAAATTTCAGAAAACACATAGTTTTGTAAATATTTTTTCCTCTTCTTTAAAATCGATGTATGCTAAAGACTTTTATTTTATTTTGATGCCAAAACACCAAGGTATAACACATTTTTTTCTCTTCACAACTGAGTGGTGATGGAGGGTTTATTCACTGGGAATGTTAGTACTTTTCCACTATTTTCTAGAAACACTATATTGCCAAATTTTGTGAATTTCTACAGAAAAAACTATATGTTAAATTTGCACAAACAAGGTGTCATATCAAAGGTAATTAAGGTAAAAAAGTTTTCTCGTGAGTTTTTACTAATTAAGTGTTTCTAGACCTTTTTACAGTCTTTTGAAAATTTCCCTAAAATCAAAATTGAAAAAAATATTTTTTTCAACAAGTAAACACTGTATTTGCAAAATCTCACGAGAGAATTAAGGTAATATGCTTATAAATTTAATCCCAACGTTTCATGGCCATAGCACTTTCCGTTCAGTCTACAGAAATTCCAGAAGGTGAAAATTTAGGGAATTTTCAAAAAATAAAGAAAAACATAAGAAATTTCAAAAATGATCCGAAAATCCTGAAATAGGTAGAGGAAAGACTTATCTTTACTGTGTTCTCAGTATAAAGAGTATAGATATAATTGATTTGGTATTACAGCAGTTTTTCTGTAGTGGTGTAGGAGCCGAGTTAGCTACCTTAATTAGACCTAATGTTGACAATTTTAGCATAAAACTGCTAAATTTTCAAATTTCAAATTAGTTAGTATTATACCAAATTTGACCATTTAAGCGTATAATTGCCCAATGTGCGCGCTTTGCGCGCATCATTTTTTGTCATCCCCCCCCCCCCCCCCCCCTAAAAAATGTCTTCTCCCACTTTTCCCCCCAAGAGAAATTATGAGGCTGGTGCTGTAACTGACTTTGTAGAGAGGATGAAGAGAACGATGATATTTCTTGTTAACTTTTCCAACTTGGTCACGAAAGTAAACCCCTAATCAAAATGAATTATGTACATCAAAATGTAATATGCATGTTATGTAAATGTATAATTTAGTAGGCCTATGTATTATTACCTACATTATGAATAAAATAGAATAAATTTAAGCTGAATTAGTTTAAAATGACTCTTTGACTCAGTTTGATTTTTGTAAATGGTTATCGTAATGGATTTCTATTTGGATTCGTTTGGCCAGCCACGTGGCATATAGGCTCTCCTCTATTTCGTATATCCAAAACAAATCCAACGCACCAGCATTTCGTCAACTGAACTCTAGAAGGCGATATTGTTTTTTGTTGAGGAAAGTCTCGCTTGCGTTCAAAAAGATTTGTAACAACTTCAATCATAAAGGGGTAAAAAAAAGTAAGCCCCACCTAAAATTTGATTTCGTTTGTTTACATAACTCTACACACAATTGAACGTTTTCAGAGATTGAAACACTTATGATAAAAGTTCCTTTAAAAAGGAAAAGGAAAAGAGGCGGTCATATAAATTTAAAAAAACAGATAGCAGAGTGTGACATAGGTATAACACGAAGTGTGATTTAAAAGTCATTAAGTTTTATTTTACCATTATAATATGATTGAAAATCACAAATTCCTGTTAATAATATAAAAGCCAAACACTCGGATCAAAAAAGCTGCTACAATGAAAGAACTGCAAATGTCGAAAAAGCATGTGCTTGGAAACAACATGATAAACAGATACTTCTATTAAGAATAAAACGAAAGAACTGCAAATGTCGAAAAAGCATGTGCTTGGAAACAACGCGATAAGCTTGACAGATACTTCTAAAATGGTACGTACAGGTCAATTCCGAGAATGATGAATGAAACGCATCATGGACATTGGACCCTGTGGACGCTGGTCGATAGCGATCATTGAACGTGAAACATCCAATCAGCTATTTAAATTGGAAACAAAAAATCGAAAAAAGAAATTTGAAAAAGAAAAAAAAAGTGATTTTTTTTGAAAATAACCGATTGAAGTATTAAACTTCGTTGGAAAACATGATCGATCACATGTTTGGGCACAATATCCTCCTGCGTGAAATTGAAACTACATCATGTACATATAAATAGAGGAAAGTTCTTTTCATATTTTGCCTTTAAAATGTCTTAAACAATAAAAAGCGTTTCATTTTATAAAGAATTTTTCTTAGGCACATTCTATTGTCTATTCTGTTAACCCCCCCCCCCCCCCCCCCATTCAGTCAATAAAGACGTGATTATTGGTTGCTATTGTCCATGAGTTCGCAACAGATGCAAACACAGAAGTGTTATTTAAACAACAATGCAGTGTTGCCTAAAAACCACGGCTCATGACAAAAAGTAGCCCAATTCCAAGAATATTTGTGAAATTGAGCCCAAACCCTGGTTAAACACCCGTTAAACAGGTTTTAATTGAAAAGGTCAGGAAACACTCGTTGGTAATAGGTATGCGCTACAGAGAGGATCTGTTTTTATGAATTGTGACATACGTAAAACGTAAGGGATTTATTGTCGCATGTAAACCGTACGTAATGACGTTTTTCCAAATGTCAATATCTACTTATAGGGGAGGTGGGCATGGTTGCCCCGCCTCCAAAAGCAAAAAACACCTGGATATATATTAAAAGTTTCTCCATTTCAATATCATTATTACTTTTCCCAAAATAGTCACATTTCACAAAAATTATGTTTTTAAAAAAAAGTGGCACTTTTTAAGATTTTGTACGAGTGTGCATAAACGCACCCACATAATTAAGCGTTTTGACGGATTGAAACATTTACGAAAAAGTTTCCCCTTTTCGATATCATGTTTTCTTTTCTCAAAACAGTCACATATCTCCCAAAATGATGTTTTCCGAAAAGTGGCACTTTTCAACGATACCTGGAAGTTATTGACGTGAATGGTGGTGGACACTATTGGCTAGTCATTCATGAAATAAATAATTAGAGAATAAAGGTATTGTTTTTAGACCGTACCCATGATATATTGTCTGACATAAAATCGGACGAACCTTTATTCTCATTCTTAAACAATCATACTTTAGACATTTATCAAAGTACTTGTATTGGCCATATTTGACAACTTTTACCCCTGTTTAGGATCGAATAACCCACAAACATTCCATCCAATCCCATGCGATGGGTACGCCATGCGTTAGCGTCGCGGCGTCGGCATAAGCGCAGGAAAGACGCCAAAAACGCACTGCAGAAGTGCGCGTTATGGAGCAAACCACGCATTGTGAATGTCAGACGCACTGTTTTAACAGTGCGTCTGAGGCTTACGTAAGCCCCACCTTCCCGTGTTCAATTATCTCATCTAAATGTCGCCGATTTCTCTGAGAACCAATGGGATTGCTTAACTTACTCTCTTAGCTGTTTAAGAATTGTATCTATAATTTCAATTAAGGACCAGCTAAAGAAAGAAAAGACTTTCTTTTAATTAAAAATAAAGACAACTAAAATTAGTTTTTAACAGTACTGGAGACATTTTTGTAACGTTTTTATATATACGATTTTGAAAAGTGCCACTTTTTCTAAAAACATCATTTTAGGATTGTTTTGGAAGAAGTGAACATGCTATTGAAAAAAACTACTTTTGATGGATAGCCTAGCGTTTTTCCTTTTCATAAACGTTTCAATTTATCAACAGTTATAATACAAACAAAAGTGATCAAACCTTTTTTTTACCCCTTTATCATGAGCTCTTAATTAAAATGTAAAAACACCCATTTTAACTTGTTAAATGAATTCACATACATTCCACTGTAATTTGTGTATGATTTTGCATCCCGCTCGACCATTTCGAATTAAAATTTATAAAAATGAGCCACTTTGATTTATGAAAACGGATTATACGAAAAGTTAAAAAGATTGTTTTTTAGACCAATAAAATTTCACAAGAATATAATTTTGAAATTGTTGGCATATACATGTATCACTTTACTCGTCTACATCACATCCGAAATCCAATTACCTACATGTACTTGGCTTACCATACATGGGCGCACCACACCAAATATCTTTCTCATTGAAATACGTGTAAAAGTGCCATATTTCAAGACACCTTTTCTACCCTCCGGTTACATTTATTGCATACTTGTCACCTAAGACCATTTTCAGTAACATCTCAACTTTAATTTAAGCCTTGTTTCATGAGGGGTTATTAAAGGAAGGGTCCCGCAAGAACAACATGGAGCATTATTTGTTAAACAACTAATTATCGAGCCGAAATTACGTCATTATATAGAACAAAACACCATACTAGTCACAAACATGAATAAAAACTGCCATCACTCAACATATGCAATTTTTAAAATTCGCGGCGATCTAAAGACCCGGTGTCGATGACGTCATGGGTATCGGTGCTCAAATTTGCGCATGTGCATTGTATAATTATGACATCATCGACACTGGGACTTTCGATCGCCGCGAATTTTAAAAAGTGCATGTTGAGAGATTGCGGTTTTTATTTGTTTTTGTCATAAGTGTGGTGTTTTGTTCAATATAATTACAACAGTTGGGCTCGATAGTTATTTTTCTAACATTATAACGCACACTTTTATGCTTGCGGGACACCTCCTTTAAGCTAAATTTTCCGCTACGGACCTGCACACAGCGCCCTCACTTTTTCACGTTTTCTGGCATGCCTGTTCACCATTTAGGCAGGTGCTTACGCCCTGGACACTATTTAGGTCGATAAATTAAAAATATCGTATTTTATCATTGTAGGGGCAACGGATAGGTCCTACTCGTTCATTTAAATACAAACATACCATCCCCGGAGAAACAAATTGCCCGAAAACCTCACATTTACAAGCCTAGTCTTCGTGCTTTTCCGGAACTACTACAGCATTACACGAATTGCACATTGATTTGGTGTGGTGCTCTCACTACATATAATGCCCGTACACGCTGTGTTTAGTCTTTATTAACCCAATTGGAAAATCTAGGAAAATGGCAACAAAATTTTCCGACCCAGGGGCCAGTTTCATGGATAATCTCTTTTGTTTGGATGACTTTGAGAAAGAAGCAGAGAAATGTCTGCCTAAAACAGCATTTGGTTTTTATCACGGCGGTGCAGACGATCAACAGACTGCAATGGACAACAGTGCTGCATTCAAAAGGTAAGAATATTAAGCTGACATACATTAGACGGGGTGCCCTAGTCGGCGATCACACAGAGAGCTATAGGATTCAGAGCTAGTCGGAATTAATTTGCACTGTCACTTTATAGTGACTTTAATGTGAAAAAATCTGATTTAAATAATAAGAGAATGAATACCAAACACTACAATACAACCGTACATAGGGCCTATAGGGCAGGGCCATGCAGGGAGAATACAATGATAAAATTGTGCACGTATTGTAACCGCCATTTGACCTTACTATTTGCATGAACCATAACATTGTTGTCGTTTGTACAGGGTGTCCCAAAACTCGCGTAACACTTTGAAATTCTCATAACTCTTGTAGATTGTACTCGATTATAAAGCCTAACCGTTAAACCGTTGAATCGTTGCATGGAAAATTGGGCATCTGTATTCAAACATATAAAATTGCTGACGCATATTTACACACAATCAGTTGAACCGTTTGATGACAAAATATTTATTTTAAACAATTCGTTCAACTAGTTGTCAACATACAGGTACAACTATTTTAAACGGTTTATCCGTTGAACTGTTGCATGGAAAACTAGGCATTTAAACACATCAAGCGCGTGTTAATTAACGCATATCTACAAACAACCACATGAACCGTTTGATGACAAAATGGTTATTTTAAACAATCGGTTCAACTATTTGTCAACAATCAGGTATAATTTTTTCAAACGGTTTATCCGTTGCACTGTTGCATGGACAATTAGGCGTTTGTATTCAAACACTTCAAGCGCGTGTTTATTAACGCATATTTAGAAACAGTTGAACTGATTGCTGTCATATATTAACTATTAGAAATTATACGGTTTATCCGTTTTGGATAATTCAATTTTGTAAACAAGCACATAAAACGGTGTTACTGATAGACAAACACTATTTTAGAAACAATTGGTTAATACATTTGTATACAAATGCTTTAACCCGTTGAAAAATGTAGAAGCATTTGTATACAAATGCTTTAACCCATTGCACAATTTAGAGTGTTGTCCCGCCGTGATGTACGAAACTCAATTTCTACAGCGGTATAGGGTCACGTGTTCGTTGTACGCCGAGAATACGCTGAGGATATCGGTCGAACAAGGCAGACATACGCAACTTTGCTTGATTTTTTTTAACTCACTAATGAAATCCGAGAAATTCAGTGGTTGGATTCCACCTACCCGAGGTAGTGTACATAAGAGAAATCTGCGTGGTGCTAACAAACTGTCAACCCAAAAGTGCAATACAACTCGATACAAAAACAGCCCGATGGTATACATGACTGATCTATGGAATAGCAAGGGTCTTGAGTAGTATGCATTTTAT
Source organism: Ophiura sarsii (assembly GCA_035610835.1). NCBI lineage: Eukaryota > Metazoa > Echinodermata > Ophiuroidea > Amphilepidida > Ophiuridae > Ophiura > Ophiura sarsii. The sequence continues at coordinate 26,162,206 of CM069441.1, forward strand.
CTCCAATATATGTCATTTACCCTAAAATTAAATGCTTTTTAATATCTCACGTGCAATATTTGTAATTTAAATTGCAAATCTGTGGTTTTTAATTTGGCGTGGTTACTTTGTGCATATAGTGTGGTGTGTTTAATGTTTATTTTTGTCTATCTGCTTATATTTTGTGTATATTGTTGATATTGTTGATAATGATATTGTTGTATTATTGTATACTGGCCGCAATTCAGTTCATGACTGCTATGGCCTTTTTTAATAAACCTGTTATGAATGAATGAATGAATGAATACGTTAAGCATACGTTGGTCATACGCTCGCATACGCTGTGATACGCTGTCATAAGTTTGTTATAAATTAGTGATACGCTATGAATACGTTAGTCATACGCTATGTATACGTTCAATACGCTTTGGATACGCTATGGATACGTCCATTCCAACACCGATGTCGACTTTTCCTATGCAATTCGTTGGGAAGTTGGACGTTCTTGAACTCTGACAATTTTCAAGCTATTTTTTGTATACGTCGGCATACGTTCAGGCCATAGTGTGACAGAGCCATAATATGTGACAGGGCTTTAATCTCTATACGCAATATTGTGACAGATCCTTCCCAACGAATTGCATTTGGGCCTGTCACACGTTGGCTTATCGCCTTAACATATGCCAACGTATAGGCCTACACAAAATAGCTCGAAAATTGTCAGAGTCCAAGAACATCCAACTTCCCAACGAATTGCAATATTTTGGTTTTTATCAATGCTAGATAGCTATTTTCACCCGACGTAGGCCTACATCAACGTATACCAACTTACGAGTAAAGTACCTCCAACGTATGTCAGCGTATGTCAACGTTTGTCTAACGTACCACGAACTTACCGGTAACTTTTGCAGAACGTATTAACAAGCACACGTTGAGTACGTCGATACATTTTGAACATGCTCAATAATTTTTCGCGGGCTCGACGTGTTCCAAATTTTCACAGCGTGCTCTTAACGTAAACGACGTTTCCCCAACTTACCCCTAACTTATATCAGCGTAGACCAACGTATTTTTCGATATTTCGCATGGTGAACAGAGTTAGACATTATTTTCATTTGATACAGAAATTAATGCATTGAATTTGTTGCTGGTGTAGCAGGAATGGAAATAACAGGCACCCTTGATTTCGTGTTTTTACGTCACTAGGTCACAAATTAACTCAGTAGCGTAGCCAGGGGGGTGCAAGGGGGGGGGGGGGGCAGAGTGCCCCCCCCCCCTGAAAAATAATTTGACCGGGAAATCGGGAAGGCAGTGGAAAATCGGGAGGGTAAAGGAAGGGAAAGAAAGGGAGAAAAGGAAGGAAAGGAAAGGGAAAAAAGGAAGGGAAAAGGAAAGGGAAAGGCAGTAGCGTGCACAAAAGGGGAAATTTGGCGGGTCAATTTTTTTTTGTAGCAGGACTTCGGCTAAATAAAGAAAAATGTTATAGAAAAAACTGATGAAAACCCGGAGGATTGGGCAAAACTGTGGTGTGTTTTGTACTGCGCGTCTTTTTGAGTGTGCGATTTTTTTTGGACCGTGCGATTTATTTTGACCTCACCCCCCACCCCCCCCCCCCCCCCCCACCCCCACCGGGTCGAACTGGTGCTCACCGGGAAAAATACCTCCCCCCCCCCTGACAAGTGACCCTGGCTACGCTACTGAATTATTAACTGTACAAGTTTCTTAATTCCAAATATTCCTATGTATTTATTTTACATTATTGAGAGTTATGAAAAGGATACCCTATACATTAATTTTACAGGTATCGATTACGACCTAGGCTGATGCGTGATGTGAGCAAGCGAGATACTTCTGTCACGGTATTGGGTCGTTGTCTACCATTCCCTATTGCCGTTGGGCCTGCAGCATTTCACAAACTAGCCCATCCCGATGGTGAAAGGGCAACTGTTAAAGGTGGGTATGATAATATGACATATTTACACATTAATGGAAATTAATAATACGATTCTCTTAGCCCCTGTACATGTATCAATTGTTGGTTTTAGCCCAAACATTCATTTTCCTATTTATATAATTATTTTTCTTCATGGAAGAAAACCATAAATGATCAGTTTTCTGTATTGATCATGCACCATACTGATGATTTTGACACAGCTTCAGAACAGACAAACAGGAGCAATGCATACAACCTTGATGTACAACAAAGAGATTGATCATGAGATAGATGGCTCACATGTCTTTCAGACGTTATTGCTACCCCTACATTTGTACAGTCTACCCTCCTCAATTATTCACCTATCATGCCTATAGGTGCAGCACAGGCGTCAGCAGCTATGTGTTTGTCTTGCATCGGATCCAATACTACGATGGAAGATGTTGCGCAAGCAGTAACAGATTCCCCGATGCCACTCTGGATTCAGATGTATATCCTGCAAGACAAAGATTTAACCACAAGGCTTATCAGGAGAGCAGAAAGGGCTGGATATCAAGCACTCTTTCTTACTATTGATGCTAAAGTTATGGGAAGCAGTCAATTGAACCGTAGACAATTTACTGTGCCACCAACGATTACGTAAGCCTATTCTTTAATTGCTTATCGGTTTATTGCCATGAGAACATAATGCAAGAGGATGGGAAAATATGGGTATTTCTGTCCCTTTATAGAATATCATCCATGTGGGTTTCCCCTTGCCAATCATGTTAAAGTATAGGCGTCACTTTTAGTGGCTTTGAGAACACTGACTGCCCCTTGTCCACTGAAAAGAATTGCTGGCTCTGGAGAGAGTTGTTAACAAATGGTTAAAGTATGTTGCTGCTGGCCTAATTAGAATATAAGCTCTGAGTAGAAACTATTCCAAATGCCCGAATCTTTAGGAGTATGTGGTGGGTTTTTTCAGAGCCAACATTCTTAATAGTAGAAGTACCACAGACTATAAATCTGTAATAATTCTTAATCCTTTGAAGATTTCATCCCAAGCTATCTCAGTGCAGTCTAAACCAAGGCTAATCCATTTATCTGACGTATGTATCACCGAGGATAAACGCATTATGTATGATATGTAATCCCAGTTATATCTAATTAATTTTTTGCTTTAGATATGCCAACTTAGAACATGAAAGACTAAATTCTGCATTGCACACAAAAGGCGACTCTGTTAATCTGCATAGCTTTCGGAGTAAGGCTTATGATACAGCTTTTTCGTGGAAAGACCTCAAATGGCTTCGAAGTGTTACAACATTACCAATAGTTCTTAAGGGTATTTTAACAGGTGGGTATATATGAAATGGCAATGCTCTCATTTTATTAACACGAGGTCTCATCTCAACCATTTTAACTCTAATAATACCCCATATTTGGTCATAAGAGGTCAATCTTAACTCAGGAGGTGTTGGTTAAAGAGTGAAAAATCAATGGAATATAGTCATGATGGTGGTTTATTGTACTTGAAAAATTGAAAGTACATGTTTTATTTTGTTCCTTGTTATTTTGTTGCATTCTGTGTGTACACATGTCATTCTACAAGTACTCTAACATGTATAACACAACATAGTGATAGAATACGCTGTAAATAATGTGAAAAGGCTGTTTTGTTAATTTAAGAAATAGATTCCAAAATAAATAATCCGGGATTTTCTTTAGCTAACTACTCTTTATTTCTCTTTATTCATTACTCATATTAGAAAAAACACCTTATTTTTATAGTTGAGGAACCACAGATAAAAAAAGGAATTACTATCCATCAAAATGCCTATGTAAATTGCCATACTTTGCTTTATAGTAAGTGTTCGTTCGTGTCCTTGTGGACTAAGAATCACTGCAAATATTGCTGTGTCTCCCTTCTGTGAGTGATAATGGTAATACCAATAAGTGTTTATCAACTCACAGAACATGTTTTTAATCATTATTTGCTTTAATAAATGCAAATCATAGATTAGGATCATGTTGTTAGATATACTGAACCTAAAGTTTTGAATTGAAATCCTAATTTTGTCATATAATGATATATATATATATCAGTTGTGATCCAGTATGACTCGAAGCAAATGGTTAAAATGCCTTTTGCATGGACCGTAGCTTTTTGTAAATGAAACCGCCATTTCGCCTTTATATTTCTACCTGTCTCTATTTCTTTCTCCAAAAACCATTTTATTACATCTTATCTGTTATGTTTCTGCAGCTGAAGATGCTAAGGAGGCTGTTAAACATGGCGTTAGTGGAATTGTAGTATCCAACCACGGGGGCAGACACCTTGATGGGACATTAGCAACGGTAAATTTACGAAACTTGTAATCTCGTGAAGTTTGGTATTTGTATGTGAGATACGGTGACTTGAGGCTTTATGTGACTTGACTTGAGGAAAATGAGTAATAACTTGATATATTGTGGTGACTTTATTTTTTGTTACTTGCAATAAATTTGAAAGAGTTAACAATTGTGTGGTTAATTGTTGGCCATGGTAGTGCGTTTTCTACGAGAAACCCCAAAATAATCAGTTGGTTGGTACTCGTAGATAAGGTATTTCAACATGGGTCTCCGCTCTCCGGGGGAATATCCGGGGGGGGGGGGAATATCTGATAAATCCATCTACAAATTTACTCTTTTTTTAAATAGCCTCACATTGACATGTGTTTGTCATCGCTAGCCTTTCACACATCTGTATTCCTTACCTATATATTGATGCTCTGCCCGAAGTAGTAGCTGATGTCCGAGGTTCTGGTGTAGAGGTGTATTTAGACGGAGGTGTCAGATTGGGAACTGATCACTGATGTACTGAAGGCCTTATAATTATTAGTGTTAGGCGCTAAAGACGTATAAAATAATAAGTTAGTTGTTAGACGTCTCAGCATGGGTCTCCAGGGGGGAAATCTGGTGAATTCTTGCAAAACTTTTCGCTTTAAATTAGCCTCAAATTAATATGTTGTCATAATATCGCTAGCCTTTCACCCATCTCTGTTACAAACCTATAGATTGACGCTCTGTCCGAAGTAGTAGCTGCTGTCCGAGGTTCTGGTGTAGAGGTGTATTTAGATGGAGGCGTCAGATTGGGAACTGATGTACTGAAGGCCTTAGCTCTGGGTGCTAGAGCTGTCTTTATAGCTAAACCTGTAATTTGGGGATTAGCAGTAGGAGTGAGTATATTGTAGTAATTAAGAATTTAACTTTGATTTTTATGACAATTTCATTTCTCATTACACCATTGCTTATAGTATTGCGTATATTTGACCTATCTGCAACATTCACATGGGGTTTTAACTCAACAGAGTGATGTCTTGATGAACACACACACGGCCATTTAAATATGATGTAAATGGGCTTTTGTTGTTTTGGGCCCTCTGCCTATTTGGTAAAATATCAGACTCCGTTTCCTATACAAAATCATATGTATCTATGACAACACCAACCAAATGTAACAATTTCGACAGTCCTCATAATCAACTGAGTGTCCTTGCTACAGTGGCAACGTATGGAGTAAACCATGACTAAGGTGAGGAAACAACTGATAATATTGTACCAATAGGCAAAGGGCCTAAACATGGTAAATGTACATAAAACAGCCCATTTGCATCACGTTCAAATGGTCATGTGTGTTCATCATAGCATAAAATAGTGAGTCATTCATGTAGGACTCACTATTTTATGCTAGCAGAGCCATTTAGAAGATACATTTATAAAAATGCTTATCTGAATTGTAAATCATCATTCTGCTAAGAAAATCTAAACCTTTGGCTGAAAGGTGTCAATTATCATTGTGGAGAATAAAAAATATGATAAACCAAGAAATTATGCTCTACTTAATTCTATTAACGTAGAGACAAATAGAAGTTGGCCTTTTGTCGCTCTAAAAATGTTATAAACAAATGAAGAATTCACATTTAAATCATATTATTTCACCACATGATGTTAAATTACATTTCTCTTTTTCATACAACCAGGGAGAAGATGGTGTAAAGAAAGTTATTGAACTTTTGAAGAATGAGTTTGATAAAGCCATGGCGTTGTCAGGTAATGTGTATTTAAGTTGGATTGTTTCGTTCTAAGAAAGAACCAAACAAAACGATGTCATTCTAATTCACAACAATGAAATAGTACTGCCCACAGTATGAGCATTTTTGATATGCCGACACTGGCCATATAATTTGACCAAATGTCACCAGTCATTTTACGGGATTTGTTTGACATGTTTATCATATTCCTCCTGTCACTTTATTGTGACAGTCATTTCGCATTTTCACACTTAGTCTCGTCGTTAAAATGGATTTCCGTAGTTTCAGTAAGTTTGTTATTTTATTTTCACATTATTCAAGTTCTATTCTAAAATTTAATTTACATCATATTTTTGTCCTCCAGGTTGTGCCAGCGTGGAAGAAATTACACCAGATCTGGTACAAAGGCAGTCACATTATGTTTCAAGACTCTGACGGATGAGCTGTGTATTGTCACAGTTAGATATAACAACTCACCAACCATGAACTGACGTGTCTGTTCCTCAAAACTCAAAACATTGTAAAGGTTATCAGCATTTTTTCGTAACACATTATTTTGTCGATACAAGTAGGTTACAAATTGTCAAGACATGAACACATGTATAATACATCTACATCTACAGCTAGCCAATAACTAAGAAAATCTTGAACGACATATAAACCTGAAAGTGATTGAGGAGTTTGAGGTTAGAAATTCTTCTACAAACATCATTGCTTGGGTTGTGCCTGAATAGTAGCCTATCATCACAGCTACCATTGAACTACTATAGTCAAATTAATAATTGAACATACAACACGAACGCAGCATAAAGGTTATCGCGCCCGAAATTATCACGCTTACGGCTATGCGCGCTTCACGCAATGTACGCAATACGCTGCTCCAAAGTGTTCGTTCAATTATAAATCCGACTATAGTATTTGATATTCAATTTATTTCAGCAATATTTAGTGCTAGAGCGCACCAGATTATATTGAATTTTTATCAGATTTTTGACAAAGTCGGTCACGACATCTGAATTCAGATTCAGATTTTGTGGTGGAGTCTATGAATTGCTTTTATGTTTCGGTATTAGTACCCATATGTCTTTAAAATGTATATGAGATCCTGATACGAAAATATGAACATATATCATGTTGTGATTGTGGAGAAATATTTAAAATATTAAATATTAGAAATAGTAGAGCTTGGCAAAATCTGTGTCATTTCGAAAGTACTGTGTCATTATTATTTCATAGGGGATAACCTAGCTGATGTGTGTCTGGTATTTGTATAATAGTTGTGTACATTTAAAATGGTCAATCAAATGTCATTCAGCGCCGTGGTTTAATGGGTTGGCGCACTCACTTTAAAACATTCTCATTCAACAATCCCATGTCTTGCTGAATTTTTGTTTCATCAATGTTTTCCGTATATCTGTGATATTTATGTGAAATTTGGGCTCGACATGTACACCTATTATATATATTTGTTTTATTCTATACCGTCACTCTTATCTGGAAAATAAGTAGTTCTGCCATGTATCTTTCGCAGCAATGGAAATACCCACATGACTTTCCACCCGGGGTAGACAGTCCCGGGGTAGACCAACCCTGGGTCGACCAACCCTGGGTGGATATGGTTAGGGTAGGTTTAGGTTTAGGGTTAGGGTTAAAAACAGTCCCTGGGGTGGACAGTCCCGGGGTTGTTTTAGAATGATCCGGACAGTTCCGGGACTGATTTAGATTTTTAGAATAATCCGGACAGTCCCGGGGTTGTTATAGAATCCTTGTATTTACCTCCCCGCCAACCCCCTGAGTGTTTTAACATAGAATTTATAATCAATATAGTTTCCAAGGTGTTTTTTAAACAGTACTATTGCAGTTTATTCCGTGAGGGCGCTATATTGTAGTCTACACAGAGTTGGTGCCCAAAAAAATCACAGTTTTTGGGAAAAATCGCACTTTTTGGTCTATAACTCAAAAAAATAAAAAATATATTCAAAAACAAAAAAAGCACCCTGGGGAATGTGTTCAGGATTATCATTAAACTAGTATGACAAAATTTGAAGGAAAGAAATATTTTGAGTTATCTTTGCAGAACCTAAATCGGGTCAAAAAACGTGTTTTTATAATTTTTCCAAAATGGTCAATTTAATTATCATGGTTGGATTCATTGAACCCTCTCCTGCAAAATACTGTATACTTTTATAAAGATTAAATGAATATTGAAGAAGTTACGGCAGTTTTACGGAGGCTATGCTGAGGGTCCACTTCCCCCTTAAGTAAGTGGAAATAAAGTAAGTGAAAATAAAGTTTAAAAAAAAGGAAATGAAAATAAAATAAGTGAAAAATAAAGTTAAGTCAAGTGAAGTTAAAATAAAGTAAAGTGAAAATAAAGTAAAGTAAAAATTAAGTCAAGTAAAGTGAAAATAAAGCAAAGTGAAAATAAAGCAAAGTGAAAATAAAGTAAAGTGAAAGTAAAGTGAAACTAAAGTAGTAAAGTGAAAATAAAGTGAAAAATAGAGTGAAGTTAAGTCAAGTATAGTGAAAGTAAAATGAAAGTAAAGTGGAAGTAAAGTGAAAATAAAGTAAGGAGTTAGGAAAGTGAAAGTAAAGTGAAAATAAAGTAAAGTAAAAATTAAGTCAAGTATAGTGAAAATATAGCAAAGAGCAAATAAAGGGAAATAAAGTAAAGCGAAACTAAAGTAATAAGTGAAAATAAAGTAAAGTGAAACTAAAGTATTAAAGTTAAACTAAAGTGAAAATAGTGAAAGTAAAGTGGAAGTAAAGTGAAAATAAAGTAAAGTAAATTAAAAATAAAGCAAAGTGAAAGTAAACGTGAAAATAAAGTTAAGTAAAGTGAAAATAATGTGAAAATAAAGGAAAGTAAAGTGAAAATAAAGTAAGGTGAAAATAAAGTAACAAACAAACAAATAATTAAATACAATAAATAAATATACTAACAAATATACTAATAAATAAATAAATAAATAAATAAATAAATAAATAAATGTATACGGGAATAAATATTTATGTATATATTATTTATTTGTATTTTAATTTATTTTTTAAATGTTGAAGCACGAACCGAAAATAGCCTATTTTTTCAAGACAGTTATTTTTTATTTCAATGTCAAATCAAAACCCACTTAAGATGAATTGAACCAATGTCAACAGGTCAAATCTAATGACAGCATTGAGTGCGTGAGTTTCGTTGATATTTGTATAATTGACAGGTGTTTACTTTCCACGCGCAGTGGTCTGCAGATGACAGTTCTAACATTTCACAAAATGTTACAAAGCTGTCACACTTATTGAATTTGAACACCATTATTTGGAATCACCATATGAAATGCATTAAAATGGTAGTGTAGAAATGTAAAAGGTAGTGTAGAAATGTGAGAAGTAGCGTTGAAATGTCATACACTACCTTTAACATCATACCTTTTACATTTGATACACTGGCGAGTTCCCACTGTGGCTGTTTGATACAAGGACGTGGACTCGATGCTTCATCGAGTCTACTTCCAAGCCTAGTGGGAACGCGCAATAAGGGGTTCGACCCTACATCAACGTCGAATCCTACTCGAAGAGGTAGCCTCGCACCCAGGACGTGGTATCAACATCGCTAGTGAGAACGCGTTTTACTTATCGTATGGTATGCTGGTTCCCTGCATCTATGGGCTCCACACAACTTATCCATAGATGCAGGTACGCGCCGATTTCCACTCAAATCTGATTTGCTGGCATAAAAGTCATGCATATTCATGATTGACAAAAAATAGATCCACAAATAAATTCGATCAAGCCAGCGTCACGCTTAGAATGATAACAAATTTGCTGATTGGCACAAACTACACGTGTATCTGCGCTAACCACAGCGCCGGACTTCACACGCACATGCACGCGTGTCATATCCGCGTTCCCCGTCGCGCCGTAGCTATGGCAGCGCGACAATGCATTCAGCGTTCGATGCGGTATCTCAGCTACAGTGTGTTGATCGTTATTTACCTTATGCCATAACAGAGCGACAATGCAATGTGTTGAGCTTACGGTTACGGACGGCAATTAATTTGCCCGTACCTGCACCTATGGATAAGTTGGGCCGGGGATCCAGGGTGCAGGGAACCAGCATAATCGTATGGTACCACTTGTTCCACAATAACAAGCATGTTGCGCTGCGTCAGACTGCGCCGCCGTCAGTCGCGCGCTTCAAAATGCAATATCACGCGGCCTTATGCCACGCACGCGTGATATTTACGCAGTAAGTACGCACGGCGCACCCCCTAAACTTGTAAACAAGTAACATTCGGGTAAGTGGACTCGATACCACATCGGCAGTTTGATGTATTTTATCGCACATTCTATGTTAGCAGGCAATTTGATTGGTTTTTGGCTGATTTTCAGCCGACACGCCCATACATTATGAGACATTCTTATATAATGGGTGTGGTTTTGGATGTCAGCAGGCAATTTGATTGGTCGTGGGCTGATGTCCAGCCGCCACGCCCATACATTATGAGACAATGGTTTATAGTTTAGGTGGGGCTTAATTAATTCGAAAAATAATACCTCCATTGCGTATGATTATCGCGTTAGCGTGCCCCACACAAAGTCGCCGGCATATGCGTTGTGCGTATAACGCAGCGTTGCCATGTGCGCGTGTGCTTAAGAACGAGATTAATTCAAAGCAGGAAGTTGGTAAAAAGCTCGCTGGATTCGCCGATTTTATAAAGGGGGAAATTTGTTGTTTGATTGAAATAAATCTCACAAACTGCGTTATTTTAGGATAAAAGATCAAAATAACCAACAAACTAAATAAGAATGAGAATAAAGTATTGCGGCGACTATACACGACTCCAAATATGGTACAGCCTATACATTATAAGACCATAGTATATAGCAAAACAACTAAGAACTATACTTTATTCTCTAAATGGTGTATAGTTTGGGGCGGGGTTAAATTCATTCGAAAAATAATACCTTCAGCGCGTATGATCAACGCGTCATCGCGTTAGCGTGCCCTACACAAAGTCGCCGCCGTATGCGTTGTGGGTATAAAGCAGCGATGACAGGTGCGTGTGTGGTAAAGAACGCGATTAATTTGAAGCAGGATGTTGGAAAACAGCTCGCTGGATTCGCCGATTTTATAAAGTAGGGACATTTGTTGTTGTTTGTTTAAAATAAATCTAACAAACTGCGTTATTTTATGATACAAGATCAATTAACCAATAAACTAAATAAGAATGAGAATAAAACATAGTTCTTAGCTGTTTTGCTATAGACGATGGTCTTATAATGTATAGGCTGTACCATATTTGGAGTCGTGTATGGTCGCCGTGAGAACGCAACATCAATGTTATGCATGTAGACTCGCACCTATGTACGAGTCTACATTCGAACAGTGAGAACACGCCCTACCTTTTATACATTTATTACATTTTATTACATTTCTACTCTACCTTATTAAATTTCTACACACTACCTATCGTATTTGTCTACCTTTCACATTTTCTACACTACTTCATATTTCCTACACTACCTTTCGCATTTCTACACTAGGCCTATATAGTACCTTTCACATTTTACTACCTTTTGCATTTTTACACTACCTAACACATTTTCTATCCCTTTTGGCGTATTTGGCCGCTCATACACGAGTTGAACTTTTGAAGCAATGTGAACGTTTTGGTCACTGATCTACACATAAGCCATTTTAGCAGTCTTGAAATTAGAATTAATTAATTTTTAATCAAAAAAACATTTTAGCAGTCTTGAAATTATAATTAATTAATTTGTAATCCAATAGTTAAGCTTGTTAAAACATTATTTAGTTTTAAAAGTTGAACACAAAAATGCTTCTCCTGCAAAATGACCACAATTTTACTTGTGACGTTCCTTGCATACCCATGACGAATTTTACTTCTTGCAGAAGGACCCTTGTCCGTGGGGACTATAAGAATGTATGAAATTACATCAGCCATTCGTCGCAATGTAATGTCAATGGAAACTAGTACTGACACTGGCTACAGAAAACTTGAGGTCATGTGACAAAAGTGAAGCATGCTGGTGTTGCTCTAGAAATCCAACGTGTGTCTATAAGGTGACAAACGTGTTCGGTCAGGTCACGCTGGTCAATACACGCACCATGGCGAATCCGATTGGGGATCTGATTTGTGTTGATGACTTCGAGAGAAAAGCGCGGCAATTGCTTCCCAAACCAATATTTGATTTCTACCAAGGTGGTGCCGATGACCAACAGACACTACGAGACAACAGGGATGCGTTCAAAAGGTTTGATATAATATTGATCACCCAGAGATCGAATGTCAACATAAACATAAAACTAAATTCTACTGATATGCATTATGCAGGTAGGACTTTCCAGCGTTCTTGGTTCGAAATGCACACGTTTTCAATTCAATATACTGATTCATGCTGTGATGCTATACATTTTTTCTCGCTACATTTTCACACACAAATATTCCACAAATTATGACAGGTAGGTAGCAACGCTATATAGTATTAATATAGCCTGCAAGGAAATTGATGTCTTTTCTGTATTATATACAACTGTTTGTTTTTGTCGATAAAGATGCCTATAGCTAGACTTGGTGAAAACATGCATGGCATTTCGGCTTTACGGACTTTGACCTCATATGTATACCTATGTCATACAATCATTACTTCGTTGTCAAATTATCAAATAATAAAGGAAACATAAACCACGTGTCCGGCACTATTAAATATCGTACAGGGTGGTCAATAAAAACATAAAAGGTACATGCAGTGATTTTTAAAACAGATTTTTGTTCTTAAATCATCTAAATTTGACAATTCTAAAAGTGTTCTGAACATTTCTTGAAATTTCAAAAAATCAGGAAATTTCTTTTTGTGCTAGCTATCACGATAGCTAGCTCTTATAGCCTGAATTCAAAATCAATATTCCAAGTACGCGATGACTTCGAGTCACTTGGTTCAGGAAACCGTGACCAAATCGGTATAATTATCGAACGGGTCCAGCCAAATGACACTCTCATACGGGTATATTGGTTGATCGAGAAGTGTGACGCTTGGATGCTATGTGTATTGCATCAGGGTCACTTACAAGCGCCGCCTAATCCATCTATGTCCATGGCTTTGATTGGACGAGAGATGTGTTCAGTTGTTTAGCGCCCGGGGTAAAATTTTGAGATGATGTCCGCAGTTGTTTGCCTAGCCTGTGTAAAGTATATTTACTCCGATAGGTAAACAAAGCGATAAATATCCACTAGCTTGTGGCAATGTAAAGAAATGGAGGGGGGAAGCAAACTGAGAATTTTAGGCAAATATAGAATAGATTAACGCTGTCCATGCGCGCGGTTATGCACACGCAAAATACAATTCACAAAATGTTTCACAAACGTATTTAATTTATTGGCTTTCATCATCATATATTTCGAATCACCATGAGAAATTAATTAACATAAGTACAATTTTTTTTAAGCACGTTTAGTATTAGGTCAGTTATTCTTGAGATAAGACTTTGAAAGTTTAGAAAAGGTTTTTGCAAAAAAAAAATTATATGGCAAAACCAGGGAGGTGTAATAGGTAATATCACTCTGGTAAAACTAGCCGCATAGAAAGTGTCCCTTAGGTCTGTTATTTTGTTATTCAACGAAAGCCGTTTAAAAACTATTGTACTTTTTAATTCACTATTGAGCAAATATACCTCTGACAATCTGTGTTGATTTTTACAACACTTATACCAATAAAGCCTATGGAGAGGGTGGTTCTAAAATGTTTACTCTCGTGTTTGCCAAAGATGGAGATATCGTTTATAACTGCACAAACAAATCATACTGGGTAGTTAATTTCCATTCTTTGGTAGGCTTAATGAAATAAATACAAAATTGGCGGTCGTTTTATGAGTTTTGAAGTCAATTGTTTGCGACATATGGGCGTAGCCAGGAGGCTTGTTATCCCGGGGGCACGAGAGTGGCGTGGGGTCCAGGGCCCACATTACATAAGGGCCCCGGCCCGGTAGGTCCTGGGACAAAGCCTTTAGGTGATTAGGATTGGTATTGATTCCCCACGACGAGAAACGCCATGAAATTGGAGATAAGTATATATAAAACCCTTTAACTCCCCTGAATTGTTAATTGCACCCCCCCCCCCCCCCCCCCCCCCGAATGACCCTTGGTGGGTTACCTGTAGCTACGCCGCCAATGAATGCACACAACAAGATCAAATGATTGTTTCATTTCTTCCAAATTTCTTTTTAATTCACGAATTGGGCAGAACTCCAAACTGAGTAATAGCCCAAACCCTAATTGGAGGTGATTCTTGTAAATAATTAATTTTCAGAGTGTTTATAACATTAATGTGAAAGTTTCAGATTAAAAATTCAAACCAAAAAATAAAAAAATAAAAATAAAAGTACATCGTTAGTACATTATAAGTACATCTTTAAAGGATGATATCTCAGTTTGGAGTTTTCATAAAGACTATAACTGAAAAATTATATAACTCCGCTTAAAAAAAGAGTACAGCCCAAACCCTAATTGGAGGTGATTCTTGTAAATAATTAATTTTCAGAGTGTTTATAACATTAATGTGAAAGTTTCAGATTAAAAATTCAAACCAAAAAATAAAAAAATAAAAAAATACAAATAAAAGTACATCGTTAGTACATTATAAGTACATCTTTAAAGGATGATATCTCAGTTTGGAGTTTTCATAAAGACTATAACTGAAAAATTATATAACTCCGCTTAAAAAAAGAGTACCATTGTTAAGCGGAAGATCTCTACTACAATAATCAAATACAAGCTCAATGTTGATATCTTGCCTAATTGTGTCTGATTTTCACATATATACAGTACGGACAACTACTGCAAATTTGTCTTCATATTCATTACTTGATATCATGCCCAAATTTGCCAATACGTTCACTGCCTGCTCTTGTGCCAATACTGATTACCCAATTACATGTCATTATTCTACCAAATGCTTTCCTAAAAAATATCAAAGTCTTTCATTTGTACTAGCACTTCCCCTTTAAAGGGTTTTTATTCCCTCTGGCCTGTATGACGTGTATTCTATCATTGGATCGGAAAATGGTATATTTGACAATAAAAGTATTGAAGTATGCAGGTAATGGTATCACGCAATAATACGGCTAGAAGCCTAAAATATAGGCCTACGGTATACGGTAGCGATATTTCGCAGCAGAAATTAGTCAAAACAGTGTTTTATTTATATGAGTTAAAGGAATGGCTATTGTCACCTACCATTTGTATTTAAAATTGTTATCAGAATCGAATTAGTAGGCTTTTTTCATTTAGCGACAAAATAATGAAATGGCTTTTCATTTGTAATGACAATTTGACACAATTTCTTTACAAACACATGTGTTGATAAACTGCTGTTCGACATGGTTTTTCTCCGACATTTGTACATGTACTATTATTAGACTCAGAGTGCTTTAATATCCTTATATCACATTAATTCCCTGTTCAATTCCAACCCAGCTTGAAATCTTTAATTAGGCCACAGACTGTCATCATTGACTGATCACAGTACGAGAGAACTGTGTGCATCACTTGACCAAAGGAAACGTGCCCTGCATTGCCCTTAGACTTTTTTTTAATTTCAGTTTTCCGAAACCAGGTTTGATGACTTTTCAGATTCGCTGGCGGTATACTTATGTTTATGGCGGTCGTCTACCTGCTACTGATATAACGCGCCACGCGTTCAACGACGGGAGGTCTAGGTGCGTGGGTAAACGTTGCGACTGTAAAGTTACGTCACTGTCTAGAGGGAGTGAAAAATTATAGCAGTACAATTAAGAACCTGCATCAATAATAATATTTTCATGAGGTGAAATTAATCTCTTGACGTTTTTATTCATTTGAAAATTGTACAGATACAGAATACGTCCGAGACTCATGCGTGATGTTAGCAAGAGAGATACCACCGTCACGGTATTGGGCCATCGCCTACCATTCCCTATCGCTATTGGACCATATTCAAATCACAAAATGGCACATCCAGAAGGCGAAATAGCGACGGTCAAAGGTAGGTTATAGTTTTCTCTTTCTCACCACATCCATCTAAAATGAATATTATGAGATGCTTGATTGATTGTAATACCTTGTCAAAAATAAAATAATTTGCTTTCTGATCTCTCCTTTGATAGTCTGATATCTCACAAAATGCGTATCACGAGAACGTAGACAATACCTTACATATTTGTGCGTCTTTTTAAATCATTTGAATTCATCATATATATTTTCGGGGATGTTTTATGAATTGCTGGTGGTTGTGTGTATCTTATTGCTTAAAGGTGCAGCTCAAGCTTCGGCTGCTATGTGTGTATCCGGTACGGGCTCCAACACCAGACTGGAGGATATAGCCCAAGCACGGAAGGATTCGCCGGTTCCACTCTGGATGCAGTTTTATATGTTGAAAGACAGAGATTTAACAGTAAGGCTCATTAGAAGAGCCGAACACGCAGGGTACCAAGCGCTCTTTCTTACCGTAGATTTACCAATCGTGGGGAATAGAAGATCGGACATCAAGAATAAGTTCGTCATACCGTCACATTTGGGGTAAATTGTTTATGTAAAAGCTATCGTAAATTGAGATGATCTGAAACGATTTCATGCTAATACCCGGTGGCGGCGCCAGCATCACTTTTTGGGGAAGGGGGGGGGGGGGCAAAAGGGTGTTTTTTTAATTTTAAGGGGGCATGAAGAAAAATTGTATAACATCAGAAAAGAGTAAAAGGTGTAAATTGTGTTGGCTTTATCTAATCCTCACAGTTATGCAAATTTAGATGAGGAAATAGACAGCTCCAAAAAAAACGGCCAATGTCCTGAAGGTGACAGTGCAGCAGTATGGCATACGTTTTGCAATGACGCCTTTGATCCATCTTTTTCATGGAAAGATCTCAGATGGCTTCGCAGTGTTACCAAATTGCCTATTGTTCTCAAGGGTATAATGACCGGTAAGGTTTAGTATGGAGATTAAATTTCAAATGGGAAAAGGATTTAAAAATTCAAATGGGAAAAAGAATTAAAAATCAAATGGGAAAAGGAATTAAAAATTCAATTGGGAAAAAAGAGTTGATTAATCTGAAAAATTGAAAAAATTCTGATATACCTATGATTATGATGACGGCATACCGTATATACCTATGACTTTAGGTGTTTTCCATCCGAAATCGAACCCTGGCAGCAGAGATGAAATCATATTGATAGACATTTTGAAGGAGTTAGAAATTCAGCGATTGATTACTTTAAAAAACAATCAAGTTTGTATTTATTATATCAAGCAATATATCATGTTGCTACGTTTATGTTACAGTTGAAGATTTTTATCTGATCTTTGAAATTGAAGTGAAATTTGAAATGGATCATAAGTGAAATCAAAGCACATCCTCTGGTTAAAGATGTAATTTATGCTCGATCCCAATCCATGCGCGAAATTGGTCTAAAATCATGGATTCCTTGTGCCCCTCGTTTATGCAGCTGAAGATGCGAAGGAGGCCGTCAAACATGGTGTAAGTGGCATTTTGGTATCCAATCACGGCGGCAGACAATTGGACGGAACTCTGGCATCGGTTAGTATATAAAATATGTGTATCAAGTTAGTGAGTAAGAGTGGTAAGAATCCAATACTAGACTACAAAGTCACTGGTTTCGTTCAAATCACATAGCATAAAGTAATTGAACAACAACTTCATATCTGTGGCATGAACCCATTTGCTTCATGTAATACCGGTTAAGTGATGTTCAGGTCCGTTTTAATATTAAGGCATAGTGTTTAATAATCAATTTAAAGTAACAATTTGGTGGGGACTCAACTTGTCAGGCATGCCTAGCAGCAGATTCAATTCAAGTAAAGTCTTTTGGAAACGTGACTCTAGTCAAGTCAAGTTATTAAGTTGAGTTACTTGAGTTGGCACGTCAAATCTTCGAAAAGAGTCAGATGTCGTCTGCTCTAACTGAGGCAATCTTGTCTGTAAGATATATGTCAACTAGAAAACTGGATTTTCAACATTATATGTAGAGGTATACCTTTACCAATATTTATCTCATACCATTGCTCATCTGTGTTACCTGCCTGTAGATTGACGCTTTGCCTGAGGTAGCAGCTGCTGTCAGAGGCTCTGATGTAGAGGTGTATTTAGATGGAGGTGTCAGATTGGGCACTGATGTCCTGAAGGCCTTAGCTCTGGGTGCTAGAGCTGTCTTTGTAGCTAGACCTACATTGTGGGGATTAACCTGTGGGGTAAGTTCATATATGGTCATGTGTTTTGAACTCACCACCCTTCCCGTTATGTCCAGGTTTTATATTTTACACCATCTGAGATTCGAATTAGCATTACGCAATAACTACTTGTTCTACTCCATTAAAAAAGAATATATTTTCTGAACGGTAATCTCACAAGGAATCCAAATATGCTATTGGAATTTAGGTAGGACCTAATGGTAACATGTTGTGATTAAGAAAAAAAGTATCGATTTTTTTCTTCATATTTTGATTAAAGCTCAATAATATTTGTATACCTATCCCAATCATAACGTTACTATGCATATTAGTTCCTCATGCAATTACCCATCAGAACATAATGGTTGTCATGGGTAACTTGTTCAAATATACTTTATCGGGAAGTGAATGAGCACAAACATTTAAATTTCATATTTTTTAGAATTCCAACCCAAATATATTTGTTGGGGTACTCACCCTATCCTGATTTAAACGGCATTTATAAATTCCCCTATTTGAGAGCTTTCCAAAAAGTATAATTTTGCTATCATCGGTTGAATACATTTTTTGTTATAGACATGTATGTAAAGCCGATGAATAGGGCAAGTTCACTGTGTAACGAATAGGGAGAAGGACAATGCAATCGATTCATGATTGCAATTGTTACATAATAGTTGACACATTTGTTGAAACAGAAACTTATAGAATATAAAATAATCTATAAAATGAGAGCAAAATCATGTTTGTACCATACAGAGATTAGGAGTTATTTAGAGAATAATTACTGCGTAACAACTGTTTTCGCGAATTTGTTGTGAAATAAGAGGTTGATGTTATGGTCTGAGGAATTGTCCCGAAGGGGCGCAGCCCCTGAGGGACAATTCCGAATGACCATAACAGCAACCGAGTATTTCACAACAAATTCGCGAAAACAGTTGTTAAGCAGTCATTATTCTCATTCATTACTGAAAAAGATGCATATTTATCCAAATCGTTGATTTGTACCGATATAATCTCGCTAATAATTAATTAGTTGTTTTGTTTATTTTGTCCACCCCTGCCCTTCTTAGTTATTGAAACAGTCCGAGTCGGGTCATCCACTCATTCAACCAATCAGAAATAAGCTTTAATCGGGTTTCCTCATAATTCAATGAATATTCAGTTTAGGGGCGTGAGGCGTTTATTTGATTGGTCGGTCAGTGAGCAAAACAATGGAACACTTTGGCGCAGTACTTTCGGGCAATTATTAGTAACCTGCGCTCGGCGTGCGCGTTCTCATCTAACGATTCATTTTATTGGAGCGCACTTGATACGCAGCTATCGCGATTATGCATGAAGTAATGAATGTAAATTAAACGTAGAATTGAGAACCTTTTCTATATTTCCCATAGAGATTGTACACAGCGCCGCCGCCACGCCTGCCTTTCGAAATATAATCAATCATCAGCCAAACAGTTATAGAAAAACCTGATTTATTCACACAATGTAGCTATAGATACATAGGCTTTCAAATGACACCTTAACCATAGCTTTGCCACATTTAGTCGTTGAGTTATCAGAGAGAGATGGATGATTCGACACCAAAAATGCAACGCCGCCACCCTTTTTGGGTGGTGAGTTCAACCTGCGCAACTAGTTTGTTTATTCGATCCAGCGACTGACGTTGTATCTTAAAGTTGCTGCGCGTGCAGCGCGAAATTTTAACATCATGTCTACACGAATCTAGCCATTATTAAGGTACATATTTTTCTTCTTTCAAACGGGCTTCTATTAATATTCCTGGACAAATGCGCGTAGTGCGAGAAAATTTGCCATTTTTATACTTAATTGCCTGGCCCATTATCAAGCCGGGCAAAGGGCAAAATGGTCATTTAGATGGGAATTAAGTAAATCCCTTAGATTGTCTCTTTCCTTTTCCCTTTTATCTTCCTCTTTCCCTTCTCTACTTCTCCTCCTCTCTATCCTTTCTTTCCCTTTCCTTCCCCTTTTCCTTTCCTTTCCCCTTTCTCTTCCCTCTCTTCTTCCCTTCTCTTCGATTTTTTTAGCCCGGTAGTTGGGCACTCTGCCCCTGACCCCCGGGGAGATACGCTACTGCTTATTCGATCGGCTCTTCCCCGAAGTGCTATATATAATACCACGCTTAAACGTTGAACATTTGACTTACAATTTTAAATATTTGGTGAATGATTTGATTACGGCTATTGGTTCTTTGTCTGGTAAATTGTTTGGTCAAGCTGTTAGGGAACGAAATAAGATTAGAGTAAGTAAGGAGATGCTCGAGTCGGCGAGCACTAACTATATTATAATTGGCATACTTATAGTTCGCTGAGCTGTACATTGCTTGGCTGACAAGTACAGTGAATTTTGACTGATTTAACCAATCAGATATGCGATATGATTTGTTGGTGATTTGAACTTTTTTTAGGGTGAACATGGAGTGAAGAAAGTGATTGACATTTTACGAGACGAGTTTGATCGAGCCATGGCGTTAGCAGGTAACAATGTTTTGTTATTTGATTATTCGTATATCATGTATATAATTGTAACACTATTATGTCTATATTATTATAGGCCTATATTCTTTTCATGCGTGTCCTATACATATCTTGTCATGTTTGTTCTATTTTTTTTCTTCTCGTGGATTACAGATTTTTTCTCGTTCTCGTAAATTCAGTCTTTTCACGTAAATTCAGGATTCTTTTCACTTGAATTCTATATTGTCTTCTACATTTTTTTTTTTACTTGAATTCTATTCCATTCTTTCACGGACACTTTGTGATATCTTCTCTGCTATTTCGTGTACGTTATTATACGTTACATTTCACTAATCATGCTTATATTAGCCCTCTCACTAAAACTCGCGTTTGATCTCAATGTCAACATAATATGTATTATTTCTATTACATACTTCTGTACAGGTTGCACCAGTATTGAGGAAATAACTGCGGATCTGATACAAACACAGTCAAATTATTCTGCCAGACTTTGAAACAACCGTATTTGAGTTTCAATTTAAAGACTATAACCCGGATCCGATTTGCCGCGTTATTTGGACATAATATGCCCGATCGGGCTCGTAAAGGTCACATTTGACCAGAAATATCCCATAATGCCATGCTGCATAACGGCGTCGCTAAACGAAAGTCTATGGCGAGACGGGATACTTTCCGGAAATGTCACGATGTGCTAGCTAATCAAGAAAAGTGCCCAGTCGACTTTAGTCTATTATGTTCTTTAGTATTTCTAGCATAAACTGACCTATATAAGAATTTTATTATTCGCCAGCGAAAAATGGAAATATTTTAGTTTATATAAAGTCATCGGTCGTGTCTACATACACTTAGTCTACTCGTCCAGTCGCCCAATTTATTTTGCATCATCAGACCAGACACAGCCGGTCGCCATTTTCAATCGTCATCGTTTTTCGTAAATTAATTATATTGTCATGCGGCTTTATTTTTCTGTATCATCGATCTCATATACGTAACCAAAGAACATTGATGATTATTTCACCAACTAATGCTATTGAGGCTCATTTTCCAAATGTTGACATTTGTCGGTCATGTCATGCCTCAATAAAAAAAATCCTTGTGATTTACATGCGATTGAAAGTTTTGTCGTCAAACAGATTGCGGCTTGACTTTTTTGTATCATCGATTTCATACGTAACAAAAAAACATTGAATTATTTAACAAAATAATGCTATTTGGGGTCATTTTCCAAATTTTGACATTTGTCGGTCAGGCCTGAGCATTAAAAAAAAAAAAACCTACGATTTCTTTGTGAACGTAATTTTTGTTGTCAAATTGATTGCGGCTTGACTTTTTTGTATCATCTATCTTATAATTAACTAAAAAACATTGAAATATTTAACCAAATAATGCTATTTGGACTCATTTTCCAAATTTTGACATTTGTCGGTCAGGCCCGACAATTGAGAAAAAAAACTACGATTTCTTTGCGAACGTCATTTTTTTCCAATCCAAAACCGTTGGAGTTGGCTAACCAACTCCATTGTAAATGCTATATTATTTTTAATTATTTTCATCGTTAACCGGGCAAAACACTGGCTGTCAGACCGCGGCCGTCAGATGATATAATTCTATCCGTACTAGTAGTCAAAACCGTACTACTGATGTATTTAATTTGTCTACCTATTTCAATTTGTACCTCGCGACCAATTTGTACACTATACCTAACACATTTTGTACCCTTTTGGCGCGCGTATTTGGCCGCCATTATTGTCTGCCAAAACGCCAAAAGGGTAGAAAATGTAAAAGGTATAGTGTAGAAATGTAAAAGGTAGTGTAGAAATGTAAAAGGTAGTGTAGAAATGTAAAATGTGGTGTAGAAATGTAAAAGGTGGTGTAGAAATGTAAAAGGTAGTGT
Source organism: Ophiura sarsii (assembly GCA_035610835.1). NCBI lineage: Eukaryota > Metazoa > Echinodermata > Ophiuroidea > Amphilepidida > Ophiuridae > Ophiura > Ophiura sarsii. Next base: position 26,184,793 of record CM069441.1, read on the forward strand.
TGAAATGTGAGAAGTAGTGTTGAAATGTCATACACTACCTTTAACATTTTCTACCTTTTACATTTGATACACTACCTTTTACATTTCAACTCTACCGTTTTAAATTTCTACACTACCAATCGTATTTGTCTACCTTTCACATTTGCTACACTACTTCATATTTCCTACACTCCTTTCGCACTTCTATACACTACCTTTTACATTTCTACACACCTTTCACATTTTATGCTACGTGGGGCAAATTAAGACCTATCTCACTGACGGATCATTTCGCGTTGGCTGAAGGTTTTATGGCTAAGTGGCTGTTTAGAAGACATTGATAGTAAAATTGATCCCAACCAATATGGGAATCGCAAAGGCGTATCCACTACTCATTATCTTCTTAAGATGATGGATACATTACATATGAATGCTGATAGACCGGGTCATCTGAGCACTGTAGTAATCACTGATTTCAGTAAAGCCTTCGACCTGGTAGACCGTAACATTCTTATGAGGAAATTCATCACGATGGGAGTCAGACCATCTGTTGTTACTTGGATAGCCAGCTTCCTAGATGGAAGGGAGCAATGTGTTCGCTACCGCGGTGTTACTAGTGAATGGAAGCGACTGAATGGTGTTGTGCCACAAGGTACCAAATTGGGACCACTCGGTTTTGTTGTGATAGCAAATGACGCCGCTACAGACACTCCGTTTGTGGCATTAAAATATGTTGATGACCTTACGCTAATAGAACCAAGATCAATCTCAAAGCCATCTTGTATGCAAGAACATCTCAGCAATTTTGAAGAATGGGCTGCTGCAAATAACATGAAACTTAACCCCAAAAAGTATGCCTCAATGAAAGTGTCATTCTTAAAGAAAGATTCTGCGGACCCACCGCTTACAATATCAAACATTCCTCTTCAAGAAGTTCAGGTGGCTAAAATTCTGTGGCTAAAATTCTGGGTGTTAAGATCAGTGCGGACCTGAAATGGAATGTTCATGTGTCTGAAATTCTTAAGAAAGCCAATGGTAGACTCTATATGCTTAAGGGGGCTGTGGACTCTCAGGTACAGCCTCCGTAAAACTGCCGTAACTTCTTCAATATTCATTTAATCTTTATAAACGTATACAGTTTTTGGCACGAAAGGGTTCAATTAATCCAACCATGATAATGAAATTGACCATTTTGGAAAAAATTATAAAAAACACGTTTTTTTTACCCATTTTAGGTTCTGCAGAGATAACTCAAAATATATTTTGTCAAATTTTGTCATACTAGTTTTATGTTAATCCTGATAACATTCCCTAGGAGCGTTTTTTTAAATTTTTTAATATCTTATTTATTTTTTAAGTTAGAGACCAAAAAGTGCCAAAAAATCACATTTTTATATATGCTGCCCCAATCCGGCACCATGGTCTCACGATCCATGACTCTGTTGCCTTGGAAAGAATCCAAAGAAGAGCGTGCAAGATCATCATGGGCAAGCATTACACATCTTATAATAATGCTCTCCAAGAGTGTGGTTTAGATTCTCTGAGAGAAAGAAGAGAGCAACTAAGTCTAAACTTCTTGAATTCTCTCATGAAGTCTGAGCAATTTTGTTCCTGGGTCCCACCTACCAGAAGCTCAGTGCATCAAAGAAATCTTAGGAACTCTGACAGATTAAGTATCCCAAGGGTCAACACAAAACGATGTAGAAAGAGTCCTCTTTTGCATATGGCCGATCTCTGGAATAAGACTCATTGGTGTTTTCAATACTGCTCTCTTAGTGCAATGTACTGGCCACTTGTTGGTATTCAACTTTTATCCTGTGCATACATTTCGTTCTTTTAGCTGTGTATAATATCGTGATCATTTAAATGTATTTAATGTGAGTAGTGAGTTTGCTTTGAATGTATGTGGATGTGATGTGATTTTTACGCCCAACTCCAAGAGGCCATTGATAAAGTTCACAAGAAGGACATTCTGATCATTCAGGGAGACTGGAAGGTCGGCGAAGATGCACAGAAGGATTGTAAAGATATCTGCGGCTAAGACTGCTGGAATTTGCTAAGACTGCTGGAATTTGCTAGATACAACAACATGGTACTTGCAAACACACTTGGAAAGCACAAGCCATCTAGACGTTGGACTTGGCATGCACCCAATGGCCGATACCACAACCAGATTGACTATATAATGGTGCGGAAACGCTTCCAGTCAGGAATCGACAAAGAGACAACAAGGACATACCCAGGCGCAGGTGTTGGGAGCGAATTCTGAACTTTCGTGTCAGGTTGAAGTATGTCAAGAAAAGCAAAAGCACCAGGCTAAAGTTCAACTTGGATAGACTGAAAGATCCTAGCGTCTGTGAAACCTTCCAGGCAACAGTGGGTGGAAAGTTTGCTCCCTTGTTGACGCTTGATGATAGTGCAGAAATGCTGACAAAGAAATTCAACGCGATTATGATCAAGACAGCACAAGATTCACTTGGGAAACATCGCAGAAAAACACAGCAATGGGTTACAGACGACATTCTTGACATGTGTGACAAACGGAGAGACCTCAAGAAACTGAAGAATACTCCTACAGGGGCCACAGCGTACAAAGAAGTCAACAAGAAGGTCAGGAAACGTATGAACATGGCTATAAAGATCAGTGGATCAAGAAACAGTGCACAGATATGGAAGATAGTCTGGAGAAAAACAACAGTAGAAGAGCATTTCAGATTGTCAAAGACCTCACAAAAACAAGACAGACGCGAGTCAGCACCGTTCACGACAAAAATGGTAATAGTCTCACAGAGGAGGAAGACATTCTTAAGAGGTGGAACAGAGTATTGCTCAGATCTATATAACCATCAGAGATCGGAGATCCCAATGTAACTGTACGCCACGAATCTTCAAACGATGATGACTTTCCCATCTTAAGGGAAGAGGTGGAACGAGCCATAAAATCTTTGAAAAATGGAAAATCACCAGGAGTGGACAATATACCAGCAGAGCTCATCAAGCAAGGTGGCGATGCTGTGGTAGACCTCCTCACCAACATCTGCAACAAGATCTGGCAAACTGGCGAATGGCCAACACCATGGACCAAGTCACTCATCATCACTCTACCCAAGAAAGGCAACCTACAGCAATGCCAGAACTACAAAACCATTAGTCTAATCAGCCATGGCAGCAAAGTCATGCTCAAAGTCCTACTGAACAGACTGAGACCACAGGCGGAAGAAATCATAGCTGAAGAGCAGGCCGGTTTCAGAAGTGGAAGAAGCACAATGGAGCAAATATTCAACCTGCGAGTTCTGTGCGAGAAGTATAACCAACATCAGCAAGACATCTTCCATGTGTTTATTGACTTTAAAAAGGCCTTTGACCGTGTGTGGCACAACGCACTGTGGGCCACGATGAAGCTTTACAACATGGGCCACAAGCTCACTCAGACCATAGAGCAACTGTACAGCAAAGCCAACAGCGCAGTACTTGCACAAGGTAAAGTTGGTGAATGGTTCCACACCTCAGTTGGGGTCCGACAAGGCTGCCTATTATCCCCAACCTTATTCAATATCTTCTTAGAAAGAATCATGACTGATGCACTAACAGATCACAAGGGATCAATCAGCATAGGAGGGAGAAACATCACCAATCTGAGGTTTGCTGACGACATCGACGGACTGGCAGGTAGCGAAGAAGAGCTGGCGAGTGTGGTTGACCAACTGGACAAAACATCGACCAGATACGGCATGGAAATAAGTGCAGAGAAAACCAAGCTGATGAGTAATATAGACGAAGTGATAACAACACCAATCACAGTCAATGGCCAAAGACTACAGACAGTTAATTAAGAAGTTCAAATACCTTGGGGCCATCATCAGCGACGAAGGTTCCAAGCCAGAAATCCTTTCAAGAATCGCACTTACAACAGCTGCCTTGGCGAAGTTACAACTCATTTGGAGAGATAAAAACATCACTCTCGGCACCAAACTAAAGCTTCTGCATGCCCTTGTGCTCTCCATCTTCTTGTATGCATGCGAGTCATGGACCCTGACGGCAGAACTAAAGAGAACGATTGAAGCGGTAGAGATGAGAAGTCTAAGACGCCTCTTTGGCATTTCATATAGGCCTACTGACCACATCACAAACGAGGAAGTGCGTCGGAGAGTGGCACAACACATGAAGAGCTATACAAACCTGCTGGCCACCGTGAAGAAGCGAAAACTAAAATGGTATGGCCATGTAACCAGATCAAGTGGCCTCTCCAAGACCATCCTGCAGGGCACCGTAGAGGAGAAGCGAAGAAGAGGTCGTCAGAGGAAAAGTTGGAGGGACAACATCACAGAATGGACTGGGAAAACTTTCGCAGAAACCCAAGCATTAGCACATGACCGAGTCAGATGGAGGGAGGAGGTGGTGAATAAATCCGTCATGCAGTGCCCCTACGACCCTGGAGGGTTATGGGAGCGGTAAGACGGTAAGGATGATGGGCGAGTGTTGGGCGTAAGGTGTTTCTGTCTGTGTGTGTGTGTGTGGGGGGGGGGGGGGTGAGTCTGTAGGTGTGTGTAGAAGGTATGCCAGGTGGGTGTGAATTGGTTTTATGAGGTGTGTATGTAATGTATATATGGTTAATTTATTTGGTTAAATACTATTCTTGATATTACCTTTTAAATAATTATTAATGGGCTTGGGGGAGGGGTGATTGAGTATGTAGGTGTGTGTAGAAGGTATGCCAGGTGGGTGTGAATTGGTTTCATGAGGTGTGTATGTAATGTATGGTTCATTTATTTGGTTAAATACTATTCTTGATATTACCTTTTAAATAATTATTAATGGGCTTGTGCAATTGTATTTTGATATTTATACATGTTTTTATATTGTAAAACTGTTGCAATTCGGATGTTATTCTGCTATAACAATTATGTTAATAAACCTTTTATGAATGAATGAATGGATGAATAACACTACCTTTTACATTTTTACACATTTTGTATCCCTTTTGGCGTATTTGGCTGCCCATACACCGAGTATGAACGGACCTTTATAAGGCCTATCAATAGTCGGCCAAATTAAGTTAGGGAGTGTTCATAAATACTTTGGTGGGGGGGGGGTTGGAAAATATGAGGGGGGGGCCAACCAAAAAAAAGGTTCTTAAAAGGGGGGGTCAGGGAAAAAAGTGCTTGTATAGGGGGGGGGTCCAAAAAAAAAGGTTGGTATTGTTTACAGCCAAAATGTATCTCAATCGTGACAAAAATAGGTGTAAAGTCAAAAAAATTCGCGCGCTACGCGCGCGTATCTTGACTCATAACAATCTTGTTGGTTCATTTTATTTCCCGCCCCCCCCCCCCAATATCAATAACCTATATAGCTACGCCACTGGAGCCTAAAACATTTGAAGATGAAGAGGATGCAGATAAAGAAGAAGAGGACATACATGTACCACAGCGATCACGAGTGTCGGGCAGGATTATAAAGAAGAAGACCTACACTGATTTTGTTTGACTTTTCAATTGTGTTATATTATATATCTTTAATAAATAGTTTGATATAACCCACCTACCATAATAAAAGTGATTGTGACTATGTCTATAGGTTTATATAGAATGTTGTTATTGTTTCTGTTATATAACGTGAACATACGGGGGGGGGGGGGGGGGGGGGTCAACACAAAAAAAGGTTCTTGAAAGGGGGGGTCAAGAAAAAACCCCACCATATTTGGGGGGGGGGGGTCCAAAAAAAAAAGATGTCCATGGCTCAATTGTTTCCAACCCCCCCACCAAAGTATTTATGAACACTCCCTTATTAGATATTTATGAAAATACAGCTAGTTAAATCTACACATAAGCCGTTTTAGCAGTCTTGAAATTGGAATTAATTAATTTTTAATCAAATAATTAAGCTTGTTAAAACATTATTTAGTTTTAAAAGTTGCTACTCCTGCAAAATGACCAACATTTTACTTGCGACGGTCTTGCATTCTCATGACGAATTTTATACTTCTTGCAGAAGGACCCTTGCCGTGTGGGACTATAAGAATGTAAGAAATTACATCAGCCATTCGTCGCAATGTAATGTCAATGGGAACCAGTAGACACTGGCGACAGAGTGGTCATGTGACAAAAGTGAAGCATGCTGGTGTTGCTCTAGAAATCCAACGTGTGTCTATAAGGTAGACAAACCAGGGATAAAGGGATAACAAACTCCCAGACAAAACCCCGATTCTCTTGACCTTAATAGATTGTCGCAACTGGTATAGGTGGCGCGCTATCATTTCCAAATAGTTGGGGGGCTAAAGGGATTATTTGGTTCCCATTCTTCTAAAAGCACCAAATTGGACCCATATGTTGCACATACCATACTCTTTTGATTTTTGATGGATGCCAAAATTGGAGCCTTCTGGGAGGGACGGCCATATTGGCCAATTCCAATATGGCCGCCATACTGGGGGGATCAAATTCAAATTGCTTCAATTAAGCTGACAAGCATATCAAATTGTTTGTCTGATGTGTGGTTACTGAGATATTGGAGTATGGTGCGGGATTGCCACTTTTGGAGCTATTTGCAATATATCGACGCTATCTACTGTATTAAGCCTATGGAGGGAAATTCCTTTTCCAACAGTTACCATGGCTAATTCGCTATTCGTAAGAGCAATATCCTAATTATCGGAGACTAGGTCGCTAGTTGCTAATTTGGTACTTAGAGGGTTTTGTGTACGTTTTCTTTATGTGTTGTTAGTCTGTGTTTATATTTAATTGCATGGTCGCGATGCTACCGCGCTATTAGGCTATTTAGCTATTAAAGGAATTTTACAAATGATGGTGTTATTGCAGTGGGTCGCGGGCTATCGCGCTATTAGGCTATTTAGCTACTGATGGATTTTATCAAAGGATGATATAATTGCAAAGGGTCGCGTGGCTACTGCGCTATTACGCTATTTGGCTATTGGTAACCAATTATTGCATTATTGCACAGGGTCGCGTGGCTATCGCGCTATTAGGATATTTAGCTATTGAATGAATTTATCAATTGGACAGGGTCGCGTGGCTACCGCGCTATTTGGATATTTAGCTATTGAAGGAATTTATCAAGTGATAACATTTTGCACAGAGTCGCGTGGCTATCGCGCTATTAGGCTATTTAGCTATTGAAGGAATTTAACAAATGATGATATTATTGGACAGGGTCCCGTGGCTAACGCGCTATTAGGCTATTTAGCTATTGAATAAGTTAACCAATGATTGTATTATTACACAGGGTCGCGGGGCTATTACGCTATTAGGATATTTAGCTATTGAAGGAATTTATCAAATGATAACATTTTGCACAGAGTCGCGTGGCTATCGCGCTATTAGGCTATTTAGCTATTGAAGGAATTTAACAAATGATGATATTATTGGACAGGGTCCCGTGGCTAACGCGCTATTTGGATATTTAGCTATTGAAGGAATTTATCAAATGATAATATTTTGCACAGAGTCGCGTGGCTATCGCGCTATTAGGCTATTTAGCTATTGAAGGAATTTAACAAATGATGATATTATTGGACAGGGTCCCGTGGCTAACGCGCTATTAGGCTATTTAGCTATTGAATAAGTTAACCAATGATTGTATTATTACACAGGGTCGCGGGGCTATTACGCTATTAGGATATTTAGCTATTGAAGGAATTTATCAAATGATAACATTTTGCACAGAGTCGCGTGGCTATCGCGCTATTAGGCTATTTAGCTATTGAAGGAATTTAACAAATGATGATATTATTGGACAGGGTCCCGTGGCTAACGCGCTATTTGGATATTTAGCTATTGAAGGAATTTATCAAATGATAATATTTTGCACAGAGTCGCGTGGCTATCGCGCTATAAGGCTATTTAGCTATTGAAGGAATTTAACAAGTGATGATATTATTGGACAGGGTCCCGTGGCTAACGCGCTATTAGGCTATTTAGCTATTGAAGAAGTTTAACCAATGGTTGTATTATTACACAGGGCCGCGGGGCTATTACGCTATTAGGATATTTAGCTATTGAAGAATTTATCAATTGGACAGGGTTGCGTGGCTACCGCGCTATTAGGATATTTAGCTATTGAAGGAATTTAAGAAATGATGATAAATTGGACAGGGTCCCGTGGCTAACGCGCTATTAGGCTATTTAGCTATTGAAGAAGTTTAACCAATAATTGTATTATTACACAGGGTCGCGTGGCTACCGCGCTATTAGGATATTTAGCTATTGAATGAATTTATCAAATGAGGATATAATTGCACAGAGTCGCGTGGCTATCGCGCTATTAGGCTATTTAGCTATTTAAGGTATTCAACAAATGATAATATATTGCACCGGGTCGCGTGGATACCGCGCTATTTAGCTATTGAAGGAATTTATCAAATGATGATATCATTGCACAGGGTCGCGTGGCTAATGCGCTATTAGGCTATTTAGGTGTTGAGTTTAACAAATGATGATATTATTTCACAGGGTTGCGTGGCTACCGCGCTATTAGGCTATTTAGCTATTTAAGGCATTTAATAATTGATGATATTATGGCACAGGGTCCCGTGGCTAACGCGCTATTTGGCTATTTAGCTATTGAAGGATTTTTATCAAATGATGATATCATTGCGCAGGGTTGAGCTAACGCGCTATTTAGCTATTTAAGGAATTTAACATTTGATGATATTATGGCACAGGGTAGCGTGGCTACCGCGCTATTTGGCTATTTAGCTATTGACTGATTTTAACAATTGATGATATTATTGCACTGGGTCGGGTGTGTACCGCGCTATTAGGCTATTTAGCTATTGAAGGCCTTTTTGAAATGGTGCTATCATTGCTCTGGGTTGCGTGGCTAGCGCGCTATTAGGCTATTTAGCTATTGAAGGGATTTAACAAATGATTATATCATTGCACAAGGTCGCGTGGCTAATGCGCTATTTTGCTATTTAGCTGTTGAAGGAATTTAACAAATGATAATATTATTTATTGGGTCGCGTGGCTACTGCGCTGTGATGCTATGTTGCTATTGTAGGATTGATCAAATGATGATATTATTGTACATGGTTGCGCTTTTAGGCTATTGAGCTTTTGAAGGAATTTACCAATTGCTGATGTCATTGCACAGGAACGCATTGCTAGCGCGCTATTAGGCAGGTGTTTCCGTAACCTAACATACTTTATCTGACACATTGACACACTTTCATCTGACTCAATTATTTTAGGCGTTTGATGAACTCCTCAAATTAACTTACTTCCTGAAATGTATTGTGCATATAGTTTGTATCTATCGTCTTTTCATTCTAAGGAATCATACGCATTTAAACCAACGTCAACGCACCAGGAATACATATTTATGCATACAAAATCAACAAACTAGATACTTTCAAATGTAGTGCGATAAACTTGAATGTTTGGCAAATTCATGTCAACAAATGAAGAAATATACTCTGTATCTAATTGTTTGTTAATAAACAATACGTTCCAAACCCGTACCAAAACGAGCATACAACTTGTTACTATAGTTTTTGTCTATCAGCTTTTTGATCCACGTTTATTGCAGCTATCAATTGAAACAATTGTATACTCTATAAAAGAGCTAAAACTTACTCTTTCGAGAGCGCTATAGGAGGGACGGCTCGTTGTAGGAGTGAAGTTCGCTCTTTTCGGAGTAATTGTTCGCTGTTTTTTTTAGAGTATTTTTTTTACTCTGAAAAGAGTGACAAACAATCTAAAAATAGTGAACTTCACTCCAAAACGACTGAACTTCACTCCAAAAAGAGCTGTCCCTCCTAGAGCTATCAAAAGAGTGAGTTTTACCTCTTTTACGTTTAGAGAGTATGCTATGTAGTGTGGTATATCAACATTTAAATATTACTGGTTTATAGTGTAGGCCTACACTACCCATTGATCATCACGTTTATTGCAGCTATCAATCGAAACAATTGTATACTCAATTAGTTGTTTAAGATACAAAGAAAATATGATATGATATTGCAGCATTTGTATAATTTGTATCGAAATGATGACAATAAAAACACGTTCCAATCCCGAACCAGAACGCGCATAAAAATATTGTGCATATAGTTTGTATCTATCGTCTTTTCATTCTAAGGAATCATACGCATTTAAACCAATAGGCCTACGTCAACGCACCAGGAATACATATTTATGCATACAAAATCAACAAACTAGATACTTTCAAATGTAGTGCGATAAACTTTAATGTTTGGCAAATTCATGTCAACAAATGAAGAAATATACTCTGTATCTAATTGTTTGTTAATAAACAATACGTTCCAAACCCGTACCAGAACGAGCATACAACTTGTTAATATAGTTTTTGTCTATCAGCTTTTTGATCCACGTTTATTGCAGCTATCAATTGAAACAATTGTATACTCTATAAAAGAGCTAAAACTTACTCTTTCGAGAGCGCTATAGGAGGGACGGCTCGTTGTAGGAGTGAAGTTCGCTCTTTTCGGAGTAATTGTTCGCTGTTTTTTTAGAGTAATTGTTTTACTCTGAAAAGAGTGACAAACAATCTAAAAATAGTGAACTTCACTCCAAAAATGACTGAACTTCACTCCAAAAAGAGCTGTCCCTCCTAGAGCTATCAAAAGAGTGAGTTTTACCTCTTTTACGTTTAGAGAGTATGCTATGTAGTGTGGTATATCAACATTTAAATATTACTGGTTTATAGTGTAGGCCTACACTACCCATTGATCATCACGTTTATGATTTATGAACTGAAAATAAATATCTAGGGTGTTGGTGCATTCTGTTCTCTAGGGACTTTCTTTATGGGCTCGTCATACAGTTTAAAAGAGTGAAAAACATTCAACAAATTCTTGTTCACTAAAATACTAAAAAAAACCCGGTTTCACCGCCTTTTAAGTTCAACAACCCCCACCCCTCTGATGTAACCTACAAATTCCTTAGCATATACCTCAAACATACAAAGGCCCTATATTAATTTATTATAAAAAAAAGTCTGGGGAGGGGCCTTGGAATATTCTGAAATTGACGCTTTTAAGAACGTCATTTTACATGTCATTTAGTAAAGTAGGTAAAGGACCCCCCCCCTGATCAACAAATTCTTGTTCTTGGAACGCAACATCCTCTGTCATGTCATTTAGTAAAGTAGGTAATTGCCCCCCCCCCCCCCTGATGTAACCTACAAATTCCTTAGCATATACCTCAAACATACAAAGGCCCTATATTAAGTTATTCTAAAAAAAAAGTCGGGGGAGGGGCCTTGGAATATTCTGAAATTGACGCTTTTAAGAACGTCACAGCATCCTCTGTCATGTCATTTAGTAAAGTAGGTAATTGCCCCCCCCCCCCCCGGATAAACAAGTGCCGGTTCACCATGTTAACTAAAACACTAAACAAGACCAGAAAGACGAGGGAGTGGCCTTTTACAACGACGCCACACCGCCTTTGCAAACCATCCGAACATATCTGTTTTTACCACCTAAGTAAAAAAACACCTCTCAAACATACAATAAACCCTTTTTTGGAATATTCATAAATTTATGCTTTTAAGAACGACGCAACATCCTCTGTCATGTCATCTAGTAAAGTAGGTAAAGGACCCCCCCCCCCCCCCCCCCCCCCCCCCCTGATCAACAAATTCTTGTTCTTGGAACGCAACATCCTCTGTCATGTCATTTAGTAAAGTAGGTAATTGCCCCCCCCCCCCCGGATCAACAAGTTCCGGTTCACCATGTTAACTAAAACACTAAACAAGACCAGAAAGACGGGGGAGGGGCCTTTTACAACGACGCCACACCGCCTTTGCAAACCATCCGAACATATCTGTTTTTACCACCTAAGTAATAAAACCCTCTCAAACATACAATAAACCCTTTTTTGGAATATTCATAAATTTACGCTTTTAAGAACGACGCAGCATCCTCTGTCATGTCATCTAGTAAAGTAGGTAAAGGACCCCCCCCCCCCCCCCCCCCCCCCTGATCAACAAATTCTTGTTCTTGGAATATTCACAAATTTACGCTTTTAAGAACGACGCAACATCCTCTGTCATGTCATTTAGTAAAGCAGGTAAAGGACCCCCCACCCCCCTACCCCCTCGGATAAAACACTAAAAAAGACCGGTTTTACCGCCTTTTAAGTTCAACAACCCCACCCCTCGGATGTATTCTACAAATTCCTTAGCCTATACCTCAAACATACAAAGGCCCTTAATAATTTCTTCTAAAAAAAAAGTCGGTGCGGGGCCTTGGAATATTCTTAAATTTACGTTTTTAAGAACGACGCAACATCCTCTGTCATGTTATTTAGTCAAGTAGGTAATTGCCCCCCCCCCCCCCCGATCAACAAGTGCCGGTTCACCATGTTAACTTAAACACTAAACAAGACCAGAAAGACGGAGGAGGGGCCTTTTACAACGACGCCACACCGCCTTTGCCATGTTTGCAAACCATCCCGAACATATCTGTTTTTACCACCTAAGTAAAAAAAACCGCTCAAACATACAATAAACCCTTTTTTGGAATATTCATAAATTTACGCTTTTAAGAACGACGCAACATCCTCTGTCATGTCATTTAGTAAAGTAGGTAAAGGACCCCCCCCCCCCCCCCCCCCCCCCCCCCCCCCCCCCACCTGATCAACAAATTCTTGCCACCTGATCAACAAATTCTTGTTCTTGGAATATTCATAAATTTACGCTTTTAAGAACGACGCAACATCCTCTGTCATGTCATTTAGTAAAGCAGGTAAAGGACCCCCCCCCCCCTCGGATAAAACACTAAAAAAGACCGGTTTTACCGCCTTTTAAGTTCAACAACCCCCACCCCTCGGATGTATTCTACAAATTCCTTAGCCTATACCTCAAACATACAAAGGCCCTTAATCATTTATTCTAAAAAAAAAGTCGGGGCGGAGCCTTGGAATATTCTTAAATTTACGTTTGTAAGAACGACGCAACATCCTCTGTCATGTCATTTAGTAAAGTAGGTAATTGCCCCCCCCCCCCCCCCCCCCCCCCGGATCAACAAGTGCCGGTTCACAATGTTAAGAACCATATTCAGTAAGAATCAAGGAAATGTTGAAAAATGTGGCAGACTGAAAAATATGAATTTTCTTCATACCTTGTGCATGGATGGACCTATGGTCAAAGTCAACAAATATGGAAAAAAAATTGGTGTCACATGTATGTTACCATGGTAACGGGCAATTCCATTAATTTGATGATTTTTCTCATTTTTTGCTGTTTTAAATGCTAATTTTAGCTCAACTTGGATCCCACATTTGTAGCATACAAAATACTTTTTACAATTTCTTGTTTTTATATATGAAAGGGCAGTCCACAGTCAAACTAATCCATATTTAAAAAAAAATCTTGGTATTGGCAATTGGACTATACCATGTTTCCAAATAGGGGTGTTTCGTCCCTTTTACAAACTATCAATTATTAGCCAAATCTAATCACCGTTAACCCTGAAAGTGGCACTTTTTTTTCAAAGATATTTTGCATGTAGAGAGTAACAATGTTGCTCAATTGAATTTCAATGAGAAAAGTGTGGGTAATCTTTAAACATGGCAGCAGTGTTTCCAGAAAGATAGGTATTTTTGAAAAATCTTAAAATGCCTATTATCGAAAAACGGACAATTAAACAGTGAATTACATATATATAAGCGTTGATTAGGAGATATATTGAAGATATTACTTGTTTTGTAAAAGGTTTGCAATAAAATAATATGAAATGTACTTGTTAAAGTTGCCAGAGTTCTCTTTTTTTACCTCAAATTAGCAATATTGCAACATATGCCATGTTGAGTATAGTAAACATATTAATGTCCATGAGCCTGTAGGGTCGGTCAGTACCATGTCGAGGGAGTAAGGCTTATAATGATTTTTGTATTGGTATGGATCCATGAAACCAGAATATGATTGATAGCAAATTCAAAGCGGTAGCTTTCTGTGTGTTATCAGCACATTTTCAAAATGGCCGCCAAAATGCAAACAAAAAGCACACTAATAAACTTATGATGAATATTGGAAACTCTGTTGGGTGTAAATAACGCAGTACTGTATGTATTAGACCACTAGACACTCATATCCGGATATTTTGCTTTGTTAACACATCTAAATCCAAAATGGCCGCAAAAATGGCCGCAAAAATGGCCGCCAAAAATGATAAAATTCCATATATTGGTATATAAACCAACATGTATGATCAGAGTATAGTTTTAACAATGAGATGTATGTGTTAGACCCTTAGAAACTCATATCTAGTATTTTTGCTTTGATAACATACTTTAAAACCAAAATGGCCGCCAAATGAATGGCCAAAAATGGTAAAAAGTGGTCAGAATTCCATGAAATAGCATAATATCAACCGAAATGTATGATGAAAATATATTTTTAACGATGGGATGTATGTGTTAGACCACTAGTAACTCATATCCAGTATTCATGCTTTGTTAACATAGTTCAAAATCCAAAATGGCTGCCAAAGTGGCCCAAAAATGGTTCCCGAAGTGGCTGCAAAAATTGTCAAATTCCATAAAATGGGATAATATCAACCTAAATGTAAGATGTAATACAGTTTTAATGATGGGATGTATGTATTAGACCACTAGTAACTCATATCTAGTATTTTTGCTTTGTTAGCATACTTAAAAATCCAAAATGGCCACCAAATGGATCCCAAAATAACTAAACAAATTGTCGAAATTCCATAAAATGGTATAATATCAACCAAAATGTATGAAGAAAGAATAGTTTTAACATCGGGATGTATTCATTAGACCACTCGTAACTCATATCCAGTATATTTGCATTGTAATAACGTACATTAAATCCAAGATGGCCACCAAAACGGCCGCTGTAAATGTTAAAATAGTCTACATGAGTGAATGATAATCCACAATAGACATTGTAAGAGTGTATATTACATCACATTCACCAAATAGTATGTTCTAAAACTGCTAAGCTTTTTCTTTTAGATATAAGGCTCACCTCTTTGACAATTTTGATTCTGTATCACTCTCCAAAATGGCTGCCAGAATGGTTAAGTTTATGTTAAATTACCTAAAACAATTGTTTAAATGACCATTTTATGTAATACTAATACCCCCAAATCTAATAAGACAGCATTTAACATATGTCTATGATCAAGTTTAGGGGCTGTAGATCTAGTTTGAGTATTTTAAAGTATCCAAGATGTCTGCAAAATGTTAAAATAACTGAAAAACAGTATTAGTTTTATTGCTAGTGTTACATTAGATATGACCAAAAGATTATATATATAGATTTTAATCCACCAAGTAAACGTATCTGTAGGTGACAAAGTATGATTAAATGGTATAGACTCCATTTTTTTTATTCTGGTCATATATATTATTATCAATTGGTGGCCACCAGTGGTAATTATTTTGGCCATTTGGAGATAATTTTAATGAAATGTTCATTATAATGCCCATCTTAAGAACATGAAATTGTCAAAATGGAGTCTTTTCAATTCAATCATCCTTGTCACATATACAAACACATTTACTGGATGGCTTAAAAGCTGTAGATATAATAATGTGATCATATATATATAATGTAATACTAACAATAAACTAACACTGTTTTTCAGCTATTTTAACCTTTTACAGCCATCTTGGATATTTTAGAATACTAAAACTAGATCTACAGCCCCTAGGCTTTATCATAGGCATGTAGTGAATGCTGTCCCATTCAATTTTGGGGTATTGGTATTGCATAGTACCGGTAATTTACAATACAAAACAATTGTTTTAGGTCATTTAACATCAACTGAACCAACCATTCTGGCTGCCATTTTGGAAAGTGATTGGAATCAAAATTGTCACAGATGTGGGCCTTATTTCTAAAAGCAATAGCTTACCAGTTTAGAACATCTATTTGGTGGATTTGATGTAATACACTCTCACAATATCTATTTTGGATTATCATACACTCATGTGTATAGACTATTTTTACATTCACAGCGGCCATTTTGGTGGCCATCTTGGATTTAAAGTATGTTATTACAATACAAATAATAGTGGATATGAGTTATTAGTGGTCTAATACATACACCCCAATGTTAAAACTATACTTTCATCATACATTTTGGGTGATATTAGCCCATTTTATGGAATTCCAACAATTTGTTCAGTCATTTTGGGACCCATTTTGGGGGCCATTTTGGATGGCGGTCTAATACATACATCCCATCATTAAAACTATATTTTCATCATACATTTAAGTTGATATTATCCCATTTTATGGAATTTGACAATTTTTGCAGCCACTTCGGGAACCACTTTGGGGGCCATTTTGGCAGCCATTTTGGCAGCCATTTTGGATTTTGTACTAAGTTATCAAAGCAAGAATACTGTAAATACGTTACTAGTAGTCCAATACATACATCCCATCATTAAAATTATATTTTCATCATGCATTATGGTTGATATTATGCTATTTTATGGAATTTTGACAATTTTTGATCATTTTTGGCCATCAATTTGGCGGCCATTTTGGTTTCAAAGTATGTTAACAATGCAAAAATATGAGTTATGAGTTTCTAATGGTCTAACATATACATCCCATTGTTAGAACTATACTCTGATCATACGTGTTGGTTTATATATGCCAATATATGGAATTTTATCATTTTTGGCGGCCATTTTGGCGGCCATCTTGGATTTTGATGTGTTAACAAAGCAAAATTTCTGGATATGAGTGTCTAGTGGTCTAATACATACAAGACTGCGTTATTTACATCCAACAGAGTTTCCAAAATTCATCATATAAGTTTATTAGTGTGCTTTATGTTGGAATTTTGGCGGCCATTTTGAAAATGGCTGAAAACTCATATAAAGCTACCGCTTTGAATTTGCTATCAGCCATATTCTGAAACTAGAGGTTAATACCTTTCTAAAATCCTTTTGTTATTCACACATGAATGTGAATAAACATCACTTATAGTGATACAGTAAATGGATGTAGCTGTCAAAAGCAGATTTAAGAAGAATTCTGTTTATTTAATACGAGTCTGTTCTGCTATGAATAAAGTTAAAACTCAACCTACCTGGCAACACTTTTTTTTAATATGCACTTTGAAACATGAGCAACATTATCCCTGATCCAAAAATAGATGTTCTCTATTTTAGACATAACAAGGATGATTTATTAAATAGTTTGCTGAAATTAAACGTGTATTTTCATACCATGTAATACCGATTTTTTTTGGAAAAAGTCAACACTTTCTGGCAACACTGTTCCAACAGGTATGAATTACCCATGGATATTTTTATATATTATTATTCAGACATCCCTCAAGCTTTCATTTGTAAAAGGTGAATGCAAAAAAAACACCACTTTGCTAGTTGTGATTAATTTACGAAGGTGTATTTTTTTCACACGATTTATTATGAAAAACACCCCTTTTTCAAATAATGGTATATCCCATAATACAATTTGCACAAGTTTTTTTGTTGCATGGAATGAAAGTTGAGACATGTATGGTTATATTTTTGAATGAAAATAAAATCCTGGTTGTATTGTTTGTTCAAAATGATATGTGTAAATTAGCAGTTTTTAATTTCTGAAAAATTGAAAATTTTGTTAAAAACCATGAAAATTCTAATATGTGTCGTTGTCATGGCAACGAAGGCAAAAAACAAACAAAAAGTTCCATTTTAGTGTTTATTGACCAAAGGTCTATCAATGACCAAAGTATAAAGGAAATTCATATTTGTATGTCTGCCAACAAAAACTTGATTTTTAGGGACAATGTCACTTAACTTAATCACTAAACAAGACCAGAAAGACGGGGGAGGGGCCTTTTACAACGACGCCACACCGCCTTTGCCATGTTTGCAAACCATCCCGAACATATCTGTTTTTACCAATAAGTAAAAAAACCCTCTCAAACATACAAAAAACCCTTTTTTGGAATATTCATAAATTTACGCTTTTAAGAACGACGCAACATCCTCTGTCATGTCATTTAGTAAAGTAGGTAAAACCCCCCACCCCCCCCCCCCCCCGATCAACAAATTCTTGTTCTTGGAATATTCATAAATTTACGCTTTTAAGAACGACGCAACATCCTCTGTCATGTCATTTAGTAAAGCAGGTAAAGGACCCCCCCCCCCCCCCCTCGGATAAAACACTAAAAAAGACCGGTTTTACCGCCTTTTAAGTTCAACAACCCCCACCCCTCGGATGCATTCTACAAATTCCTTAGCCTATACCTCAAACATACAAAGGCCCTTAATAATTTCTTCTAAACAAAAAGTCGGGGGCGGGTTCTTGGAATATTCTTAGGCCCATACGACGCTGGCCACGCGTCTCGGACGATCCAATATGGCAACGGGAGTGCACCATTTTGAAATATTTTTAACAGTCATCGCCCGGTTAACGATGAAAATAATTGAAAAATAGCATTTACAATTGGGGTGATTAGCCACCCAGAACGGTTTTGGATTGTAAAAAAATTCTTCTAACATATGATGAATTTTTCAAAATGATTAGATCAACATTCGCGATTACGTGTTATTTCAATACGAATTCAAAATGTAGGTTTCCGCATGTCCATCGTCGTCTGTCTTAGGCCCTTAATAATTTATTCTAAAAAAAAAGGTCGGGGCGGGCCCTTGGAATATTCTTAAATTTACGCTTTTAAGAAGGGGCGGGCGCCTTTAATAACGACGCATCCTACACTCTAAGAAAAAGGGTTCCACTTAGAACCTTTTTCTGTCCTGTATGTAGAACTCTAAGAGCTCTTAAGGTTCTATAAAGAACCTTTAACATTAAAGGTAGATGACCCGATCACATTTTCGTAACACAGAATCATTTCAAACATACGGAGATTTTCATATAATATGAAAGCTCGTATTTTTCTCATCATCATACTGAAATTTGACGGCCTAAATCGGTATAATTACGGAGAAATCGATGAAATAACGTCGAATTACCGCGAATGGTGGTAACCACCGATATAGTTTGTGTACTACTCAATGGGTACAGTTCACAGCATCTTGTGCGTCTAAAATAAGAACCATTAGAGCTATGCAACTCAAACTTTGGAACACGACTTTTTTAAGGATGACCTTTCATGTAGAATAGAAAACTTCAAGTTAAAAATCGGAATGTGATCGGGTCATCTACCTTTAAGAGAACGTTGGGCAAACAATTTACCAATCGTTGGTTCAACTATGAACAACCCCGTTGTTGGGTAAATACCAACGTTTGGTAAAATGTTGGCTAATTTGCGCCACCTAGAACAAATTAGAAATTATCGGTAGCAGACCAAAATAGCCAATAAGCCTTAGCCAAATAGCCAATTAGCTAAATAGCCAATTAGCCAAATAGCCGGATGTCCCGTAGTTAAAAACCCACTTTTTCATTCTGAAATAATGATATTTTGATAGCGAATTAGCTACATTATCTCCATGTTTGTGGTATTTAGATATTAGGCCTACAGGCCAACAAGCAAATTAGCGTAATAGCTCTTGATATCTTGTTATTTACGCAATTACGCAATTACGATATAAATTTTGAAATAGCGAATTTGCCACATTATCTCTCTGGTCGAGGATATTCAGATAATACTTGCCAAAAAGCAAATTAGCGTATTTGCTCTTGATAGCAAATTAGCCACATTAACCCATATATGAATTTTGAAAAGGGAATTAGCCACATTAGCACCTTGAATTATACATTATACATTAATACAAGCTACCTGAAAAATGAATTATACAATTAGCCGCCGCTAATCGTAAGATATTAGGCTATATCCACGCTATAACGCTATCAAGGTATTTTTAGGTTTCTATTAGCGAATTTGCCAATTATACACCTTAATCATTAATAGCTTCATTATCACTCTCAATTATACACAATACATTACCCTTCGCTTTAAATTTTAAAATAGCGAATTTGCTGTACATTATCTCCCTGGTCGAGGATATTCAGATAATACTTACCAAAAAGTAAATTAGCGTATTAGCTCTTGATAGCAAATTATCCACATTAGCCCCTTGAATTATACATTATACAATAGCTAACGCTAATGTAAATATCGATTATACAATAGCTTCCGCTAATAGTAATATATTTAGGCTATTTACGCTATTGCGATATTTGGATTTTAAATTGCGATATTTGAATTTTAAAAAGAGAATTAGCCACATTAGCACCTTGAAATATACATTATACATTAGCAAAAGCTACTCGCAAAATGCATTATACAATTGCCGACGCTAATAGTAATATATTTAGGCTACTTACGCTATTGCGATATATAAATTTTGAAAAAGGAATTAGCCACATTAGCACCTTGAATTATACATTATACATTAGCACAAGCTACTTGAAAAATGCATTATACAATAGCCGCCGCTACTCGTAAGATATTTTGGCTACTTACGCTATTGCGATATATCAATTTTGAAAAAGGAATTAGCCACATTAGCACCTTGAATTATACATTATACATTAGCGCAAGCTACTTGAAAAATGCATTATACAATAGCCGTCGCTAATCATAAGATATTAGGCTACTTGCACGCTATAATGCTATCGGGCTATTTTGCTTTCTATTAGCGAATTTGCCAATTATACACCTTAATAGCTTCATTATCACTAGTAGCGTATTAGCTCTTGATAGCAAATTATCCACATTAGCCCCTTGAATTATACATTATACATTAGCTAACGCTAATGTAAATATCGATTATACAATAGCTTCCGCTAATAGTAATATATTTAGGCTATTTACGCTATTGCGATATTTGGATTTTAAAAAGAGAATTAGCCACATTAGCACCTTGAAATATACATTATACATTAGCAAAAGCTACTCGCAAAATGCATTATACAATTGCCGACGCTAATAGTAATATATTTAGGCTAATTACGCTATTGCGATATATCAATTTTGAAAAAGGAATTAGCCACATTAGCACCTTGAATTATACATTATACATTAGCACAAGCTACTTGAAAAAATGCATTATACAATAGCCGCCGCTACTCGTAAGATATTTTGGCTACTTACGCTATTGCGATATATCAATTTTGAAAAAGGAATTAGCCACATTAGCACCTTGAATTATACATTATACATTAGCGCAAGCTACTTGGAAAATGCATTATACAATAGCCGTCGCTAATCATAAGATATTAGGCTATTTGCACGCTATAACGCTATCGGGCTATTTTGCTTTCTATTAGCGAATTTGCCAAGTATACACCTTAATAGCTTCATTATCACTATCAATTATACACTATACATTAGCCTTCGCTAATTTGCTATTTACACGGCTATTTGCGATAGTGTACGATCCCGCACCTTAGTGAGATATTGAA
Organism: Ophiura sarsii; assembly: GCA_035610835.1. NCBI lineage: Eukaryota > Metazoa > Echinodermata > Ophiuroidea > Amphilepidida > Ophiuridae > Ophiura > Ophiura sarsii. The sequence goes on from CM069441.1 coordinate 26,206,111, forward strand.
CAAAACGTGAAAAGGTCGTTGACCTTTGCTTTTGGGGGGTCAACATTTGAACATGCTCCGATTTTGTCAAATTGTTCGTCAGATCACAATGGTTCAAGAAATGGTAATTGTTACCACCTGGAGTCGTTTATGTGCCTTATACAGGGTCGAAAGATCACAATCACTATATCATACGCCTATATACGCCCAAAAGCAAAGGTCAAAGACCTGTTCACGTTTTGCTCAATATCTCAGTAACCACACATCGGAAGTGGTCCTGGTGCTCAGACAAACAATTTTCAGCTAAATTGAAGCAATTTGAATGTTTGATTCCCCAAAAATAAACCTCCCCATGTATGCCCTATCAGCCCCAACTATGATTGCTTAATCGCGTGTCGCAACTGTTATAGAGTGCGCTATGTTATGGGCCAAATCTAAACAATGCACAGATTGTGAGATTCAATCGCCTGGACAAACGTGTTCGGTCAGGTCACACTCCGGGTCAATACGCACACCATGGCGAATCCGATTGGGGATCTGATTTGTGTTGATGACTTCGAGAGAAAAGCGCAGCAATTGCTTCCCAAACCAATATTTGATTACTACCAAGGTGGTGCCGATGACCAACAGACAATACGAGACAACAGGGATGCGTTCAAAAGGTTTGATATATTGATCACCCAGAGATCGAATGTCAACATAAACATAAAACTAAATTCTACTGATATGTATAATTATAGGTGTAGGACTTCCAGCGTTCTTGATTCGAAATGCACACGTTTTCAATTCAATATACTGCTTCAGTGAGTTCCAATACTGTGATGCTCTATACATTTTTTCTCGCTACGTTTTCACACACAAATATTCCACAAATTATGACAGGTAGGTAGCAACGCTATATAGTATTAGTATAGCCTGCAAGGAAATTGATATCTTTCATGTATTATACAACTGTTTGTTTTTGTCGATAAAAATGCCTCTAGCTAGACCTAGGTGTATCCATGCATGGCATTTCGGCTTTATGGACTTTGACCTCATATATATATGTATACCTATGTCATACAATCATTACTTCAAATTACCAAATATTAAAGGAAACATCACGGGTCCGGCATTATTAAATATCATACAGGGTGGTCAATAAAAACAAAAAAGGTACATGCAGTGATTTTCAAAACAGATTTTTGTTCTTGAATTTGCCATATAATACCTTAAGAAATCGTAATGATTTGTCATTTTCTTTCGACAAAGTCATGCATAAATCATCTAAATTTGACAATTCTAAATTAAGAACCTGCATCAGTAACAATATTTTCATGAGGTGAAATTAATCCGTTGACGTTTTTATTCATTTGATAATTGTACAGATACAGAATACGTCCGAGACTCATGCGTGATGTTAGCAAGAGAGATACCACCGTCACGGTATTGGGTCATCGCCTACCATTCCCTATCGCTATTGGACCATATTCAAGTCACAAAATGGCACATCCAGAAGGCGAAATAGCGACGGTCAAAGGTAGGTTATAGTTTTCTCTTTCTCACCACAACCATCTAACATGAATATCATGAAATGCTTGGTCGTTCCTTGTCAAAAATAAAATCATTCGCTTTCTGATCTCTCCTTTCTTAGTCTGATATTATCTCACAACACAAAGGGGGTATCACGAGGTAAACAATACCTTAAATATTTGTGCGCCTTTTTATATCATTTAAATTCATCACATACGGTAATTATTTTCGGAGATGTTTTACGAATTGCTGGTGGCTGTGTGTATCTTAATATTGATAAAGGTGCAGTTCAAGCGTCGGCTGCTATGTGTGTATCCGGCACGGTATCCAACACCAGACTGGAGGATATCGCCCAAGCCCGAAAGTATTCACCGGTTCCACTCTGGATGCAATTTTATATGTTGAAAGACAGAGATTTAACAGCAAGGCTCATTAGAAGAGCCGAAAACGCAGGGTACCAAGCGCTCTTTCTTACCGTAGATGTACCAATCGTGGGGAATAGAAGATCGGACATCAAGAATAAGTTCGTCATACCGTCACATTTGAGGTAAATTGTTTATGTAAAATGAGAAGATCTAAAACGATTTCATTCTTATACCCGACATTAGGCATATTTGAAACCCCGCGTGATGACACCGCGTATATTAGGCATATTTGAAACCCCGCGTAATGACAGAAATATTAAACGTGGATTCATTGACTTTTTCCTGGAAATGTTTATCCATCGCTAATCTGCAAAACTTTAGGAAAGAGTAAAATGTGTAAATTGTGTTGGCTTTATCTAATCCTCACAGTTATGTCAATTTAAATGAGGAAATAGACAGCTCCAAAATGAGCGGCCAATGTCCTGAAGGTGACAATGCAGCAGTATGGCATACGTTTGTCAATGACGCCTTTGATCCATCTTTTTCATGGAAAGATCTCAGATGGCTTCGCAGTGTTACCACATTGCCTATTGTTCTCAAGGGTATATTGACCGGTAAGTGTTAGTATGGAGATTAAAATTCAAATGGGAAAAGGATTTAAAAATTCAAATGGGAAAAGGAATTACAAATTCAAATGGGAAAAGGAATTACAAATTCAAATGGGAAAAGGATAGAGTTGATTAATCTGAAAAATCGCTGATATACCTATGATGATTATATGATGACGGCATACCTTTGACTTTAGGTGTTTCCATCCGAAATCGAACCCTGGCAGCGGAGATGAAATCATAATGATAGACGTTTTGAAGGAGTTAAAAATTCAGCTATGGATTACTTTCAAAAACAATCAAGTTTTATTAATTTATTATATCAAGCTACGTTCATGTTACAGTTGAAGATTTTTATCTGATCTTCATTCTAAATGGACGTAAGTGAAATTTGAAATGGATCATAAGTGAAATCAAAGCAGATCCTCTGGTTAAAGATGTAATTTATACTCGATCCCAATCCATGCGCGAAATTGGTCTAAAATCATGGATTCCTTGTGTCCCTCGTTTATGCAGCTGAAGATGCGAAGGAGGCCGTCAAACATGGTGTAAGTGGCATTTTGGTATCCAATCACGGCGGCAGACAACTGGACGGAACTTTGGCATCGGTTAGTGTATAAAATATGTGTATCAAGTAAGAGTGGTAAGAATCCTATACTAGACTACAAAAGTTCAAGTCAAGAAGTCACTGGTTTCGTTCAAATCACATATAACATAAAGTAATATTGAACAACAACTTCATATCTGTGGCATGAACCCATTTGCTTCATGTAAAACCGGTTAAGTGATGTTCAGGTCCGTTTTAATATAGGTTTTCCCAGTTAGTTTAACACTTTTTTCATTATATTTCATATCTCGTTAAGTTATAATTCGTCCCCAAAATCTGACTTACGCATTTTGTTAGATACATTTCGTCAATGAGCATTATATTTCAAAGTATGACCATTTCATTTAATTCATTGGTCATTTCTTTTCGTCAAGGAAGGATTGAATTCGTATCACCTGATGGGTAGCGGGTCTATGCACAAATATAATTCGTCTTTGTTTATTATTTTTAATACTTTTATCACATATATTCGTCAGGTGTTAGAAGAATAGGCCTACATATTATTGCAGGTTAGATTTGAACCACCGACATGTGTTCTTTTGCCTTGTTGATTCAGATCCGAACAGACCTACATTTCATAATAAGAAAAAAAGAACGAACAAGAAAGAAAGAAAGAAAGAAAGAAAAAAAATATATATATATATATAAAACGTATAGGCCTATAGCTGGATTTTACATGCTTCTAGGCAGGACGTTCCACTTGGGACGAAATACGGTGAACTGAATATGAAATGTTTTGATCAAAGACGAAATAAATGTATACATTAGTAGGTTACCGCTGTATCAGACGAAATGGAAGTGTGTTAGGACGAAATAAAATGAACATTAAATGAAATTCATTGCGCAAAATATGAATATACTTGACCAAAGACGAAATTTACTTTAACAAATGCAACCTTCAAAATTTTGGGACGAATTCAAACTTAACGAGATATGAAATATAATGAATAAAGTGTTAAACTAACTGGGAAAACCTATATTAAGGCCTAGTGATTGATATTCAATTTAAAGTCACAATTTGGTGGGGACTGGGGACTCAACTTGTCAGGCAAGCCTAGCAGCAGATTCAATTCAAGTAAAGTCTTTTGGAAACGTGACTCTAGTCAAGTCAAGTTATTAAGTCGAGTTACTTGAGTTGGCACGTCAAAACATCAAAAAGTGTCAGTCGTCTGCTCTAACTGAGGCAATCTTGTCTGTAAGATATGTCAACTAGAAAATTGGATTTTCAACATTATGTAGAGGTATACCTTTACCAATATTTTTCTCATACCATTGCTCATCTGTGTTCCCTGCCTGTAGATTGACGCTTTGCCTGAAGTAGCAGCTGCTGTTCGAGGTTCTGATGTAGAGGTGTATTTAGATGGAGGTGTTAGATTGGGCACTGATGTCCTGAAGGCCTTAGCTCTGGGTGCTAGAGCTGTCTTTGTAGCTAGACCTACATTGTGGGGATTAACCTGTGGGGTAAGTTCATGTATTTTATTCAAGCATAGATATTTGTCTCAAGAGATTGTTTTAATTGGGATCAGTATTGAATACGATGTTACTGTCTATTTCTTGCAAATCTCGAATCTGGTTGGTGTGGATCCGAAAAGCTGTTCACATGAAGTTGCTTTACGATAGCTAGCTATACAACTGGCTTGCTATTCGTGAACAACTTCATGAACAGCTTTTCATTAGCAAATCAATTCCAAAAATACTCTTGGTTTGTATGCAGTTCATGGTGGTTCAGCATACATGTCCTTTTGATTTGGTACACACCAAACCGCTTATTCGACCCGCTCTTCCCCGAAGTGCTATAATAATGCTTAAGCTGTTGAACATTTTACTTACAATTTTAAATATTTTGTGAATGATTTAATTACGGCTATTGGTTCTTTGTCGGGTAAATTGATTGGTCAAGCTGTTAGGGAACGAAATAAGATTCGAGTAAGGAGATGCTCGAGTCGGCGAGCACTAACTAACTATTGGCATACTTATAGTTCGCCGAGCTGTGCATTGATTGGTTGACATAGATGTACTGCAGTGAATAGTTGACTATTAACCAATCAGATATGTAATATGATTTGTTGGTGATTTAAACTTTATTAGGGTGAACATGGAGTGAAGAAAGTGATTGACATTTTACGAGACGAGTTTGATCGAGCCATGGCGTTAGCAGGTAATGTTTTGTTATTTTATTTTATCCTTTTTATTACATTGTCCACTATAATTCATTAGATATTGGAATTGTGTATATCATGTATATTGTAACACTATTAGGCTATGTCTATTATAATAGGCCTATATTCTTTTCATGCGTGTCCTATACATATCTTGTCATGTTTATTCTATTTTTTTCTCTCTCGTGGATTATACATTTTTTCTCGTGAATTATACATTTTTTTCTCGTGGATTATACATTTTTTTCTCGTGATTTCATTTTTTTTCACGTAAATTCAGCATTCTTTTCACATGAATTCTATATTGTCTTCTACATTTTTTCACGTGTTACTTGAATTCTATTCAATTCTTTCACGGACACTTTGTGATATCTTCTCTGCTATTTCGTTCATGTAGTTACGTTATTATACTTGTGATGTGGATTGTAGATCGAGGTGAGAGAGTTTTATCAAATTGAAGAATATGTCATATTTTATTACCATTATCAAAATCTGCCTCGATTGTGGCATCGTACCAATAAAAATGATGTGTATCTAAACCAAAATTGTAAACATAATTTGCGCTATTTATATAGGCCCTATATTGTCTTATATTGTTCTGCTCCATTTCAGTTAGCCTAATTGTTCCTTGGGCGTCGTTTCTTTCGGCGATTGCGTGGTTTTTCACCTGAAAAATACAAAATACCACCAGTTAACAATATGAGGTTTACTCATTTAAATGAGTCGTGGAACAAGTCGACTAAGGCAACAATATTTGACAACTGAACTTGGCACAGTTCTTGCATCATTTCTTTAGAAATAGACTTAAACACAGATTGCTATAAAATACCGCCTTTTAGAACATAATCTGAAAGAAGTTCGCTCATCCGATAGATATCAAATCCGTTGTGAACCTTCAAGCAAATTCAATTATTTATACCAATGAAACTAAAAGTAACCATCTGTTGTCAACAACGGCTGAAACTCTCTAGAATTTTGGCAGAATCTAGATATGTAAAATACGTTACGTCATTACCTATTATTCATATTCATTATGAGAACTGAAGTTTGTTTGTTTGTTTGTTTGTTTGTTTACACGGTCGGTCCGTATACAGACACACGCTTGGGTCCTGAAGGGACCAGACTCAAGCAAATTGCTCGGGCCAGGCTTAAGTGACAATTTCGGGATTAAATCATGTAAACTGTACTTCATATTTAACAATTTCATTCAACCGATTTTCAAAAACCTTAACACTAAAATGACCAAATTAAGCATGTTAAGATAACAATAAGTTACTTTTAGTTTCAAAAGTCGATAATTCCAAAACAACACACACTGCGGCTGCGATCGCGTAAACACATTATTCGCGTGGTGCGGTTCGATCGGCGTGCTGGTTTCTATAGCAGCATGGTTTATCGCAAATTAACAACGCTTTGCTATTGTATACTTTATAACGGTATATTTGCGTTTCTGCGCGTAGATTGGTGATACACATATGCTGTAACATAATTTCAATGTAATCAACAATCTGTGATGCATCAGAAAGTTCATGAAGTTATAGCAGACAAGTTTACCGTCCACTTTGGCCCCAGCATTGCCTGCCAACTACTTACGCTGTTGCTGCATTTTCGCGGGATCTTCAGGACTGCTGCTCTCCTCGGCTTTGGCTGGAGTTGACGTCGGTGTTGATGCAGGAGTCGATGCAGAGGTTGATGTAGAGGTTGACGCAGGGGTTGACGCAGGGGTTGACGCAGCAGTAGCAGGACCAGCAACGTGTTGTTCCGATTCGTCCGCTGGGCAAGTGCAAGTGCCGGCTGCCACTTTCGAATTGTGCAGTTTTTCCACCGCGTCTAAAAGGTCGACGTATTCCTTGCCATTTTTCTGTTATAAAGACATAATTTATCGTATTTTCGGACTGTTCAAGACATTCATATGATAAATCTTTGTTATGTCGTAATTGCAAATAATGTTCTACGCGGAGAGAAACACGGCCTTCATTCTTTTTCGTGTTCCGAAAATTACCGATAACACCTTCGGCAGATAGGCCTACGTAGAGGTAAACATGGTAAAGGCCCAGCCTATATCTCGCAGATAGAGGTCATTGCTTTGTGTTTCAAGGCTGCTATTATGCTATCTAGCCGTCTTCAATCTCTGTCTAGATCTTCATGACCAATACCTCATGAGTGATTCAGCTATAAAAACAAATGAACGTATATCTTAGCACAGAGCCCAGAAGCACAGACAGACAACCCATCAATACCACGAACGAATTTCTCAACCAAATGGTCAAGAACCATGAATGCCGAGCCTGCTAAATGTCAATCACATGCCATGAAATTGGTTCCAAAAGCAGAGCAGAAGCAGAGAGGCCATGCACAGCCTCGTAAAAGCTTACGATTCACAACTAAGAATTGATGCACAGAAAATCACATACCTTTACAGCCAACCAATGAAATGACTTGATTGATGGGAAGGACGATAACATCAGACTAATGGCTTACAGGAAGATGTCTGCCATGTTGGAAATAACAGATGCAAGTCAATTAAATGGAATCATAAAAATGTAGATTTACAATCATGTGATCCGAAAAATGTTGTGGGAATTTACAATTTACAACTTCTATATCACTTGCATTGAGAACCTGGAGGCAACCTGCACAAAGTAGGCTACCTGAGGAGATGGGCAGGATTCAGGAATAAACAGAAGAAAGAGTGCCTTGTGCAGGTCTAGAAGACGAAACGGTCTACAACTGAAATGACTCACTACCTCACTGAAATATATACAGCTACCAAGGACAGTCTATACTGCCCTGATTTGGGTTGGGGTTGGATATGAGGTTGGGTCAGGTTTGCGTTAGGGTTGGCTTGGGGTCTTAGTTATGGGACTGGGGTTGGGCCTGGGATTGAAAAAAGAAGAAGAAAAAAAAAAGAAGAAAAAAAGTGAGAGAAAACTCACTGTATCGAGAGTGTTTATAGAAGAAGAAGAAGGGGAGGTCTACATGTAGATTGAATAGAGTGAAGAATAATGCCATCCATGACCATCTCCCGACACCAGCTAATCTGAAACTCTGGGCAAGACAACATAAATATGGGACTCTGCCAGTTATTGCGACCACCGAAACTGCACCTTGCTCCATATCTTGATCTGTTGCAGTATATCGCTAGAAGATTGAAGGTACAAATGGCGTCATGTCATGACGAAACATTGAGAGCAAATTAAATCAGGACTGATATACCCTATATCGATGAAGCAAACAAAAACAAACCATCTACATCCCAATAAAATCTCAAAGATTCACCCTTACCCATAAGCATGATAAGCATTCCGAACAGCAGATGGCACGAAATACCGTAACCCAGTTTTGTCGTCTACAAACCAAAAGCAACAAACATCCTGAGAAATGCTAGTGACTGGAACTCCCGGTGGATGAATAACAGTATTGACTAACACTCACAGATAGTCTTTCCTCCAGAAATTACTGAAACAGTCAAACGACCAGACATTATAATCTTCTCAACTCGAACAAAAAAATGTCTTTATATCGAATTGACAGTCCCATCAGAGGAAAACCTTACCAATGCATGGGTTTGGGGTATGGGCTGGGGTTTGGTTTTGGTGATGGGTGCTGGGGTTGGGGTTGGGGTGTTGGGGTTGAGGGATTTGGGTCTGGGGTTGGGCATGGATGAAATTAAGGTTACTAAGGTGAAGGCGCATTCATACTACCGTCGTTGCGCATCGGCGGATAAGTTGAAATTTTTTCAACTCGCGCACCGATATCCGCCGACGTCGGCCGATTTGCGCAATGACGGGAGTATGAACACACCTTGAAGAGAACAGTTATCATAAACTCACATAGAATTCCTTGTGGATATTGGTTTGCTCCTTTTCAAGGATCGTAACCTGTTTCAAAGATCGTAGCATATTCGTCAGATACTCGCAGATGAAGGTCAATGATTCAGGAACAGTGGTAGGAAGTTTCTGGTTCGAATCTCTCTCTCGCACAGCTTTGAATGTTGTCTTGATGGCCATCTTCAGTTTATCAATCTGGAATATTTATTTATATTTATAACAGCAATGATACATCACGAAATATATATGTAATGATTTACGTACGTAAAGCTTGATATCACTTCATTGACGATTTCCAAATTGCAAATCTCGGGTGCCTAATCATGATTATCAATATGGATATATGAGCTCCGAACGTTTTACTTTTAGTATTCTTTGATTTTACCGGACATATCTTCTCTACCCCGCAAACATTGCCAGATTGGCACTCATCATGAGGAGGGTATATGAAACAGGGCTTGTACCTTGTCTGACCAATTTGACAAAACGAAAATCATATTCACCCGCAACGGGATTCGAACCCACAAGTCTTATATCGCTTTTTGATGACTGAGAAATGTATCTCATAAACTCTTTTTGTTGTTGAAAGATTCTTACTTCATTTCCTGAAATCAACTCCAAGAATTTCTTCGCTTCTTGTTCACATTTGCACAGCACGGTTCCAGAAGCAGGATCTTGATTCTCACACTCTGTCGAATCGGGAAAGGCAGCGTCGCCGGTAGCATGTTTCTGTTTTGCTTTTGCTAACGGACCGGCAACCACTTTCTTTTTCTTTTGGTAGACATCGCTAGAGTACATCTCGCCAAATTCCATCTCGGTTGGCGAAGGTGTTGATGACTTGTACTGCGACGACCGTCCGCCCCAACAGGTAAACATTGTGCGAATTTTGGCGACAAACGGGGTTCCACGTCTGATCAGAGACAATAATAAACCAGCATGATACGCACATTACTGTTATTGTTGAGCAATAGAGGTCATCCATGTAACGGATTAGCTGCCATCTTATCGGGAATAATAACCGTGAAGAAGACACACCCGTTTCATATGTAGGCCAATATGGTGGTTCATGCAATGAATTGGACGTCATGTACAGATTCAATTGAATGCAGTGCGATTCCCCTTTGTGGTCCGTTGAGCATGGTTACATGGATGATTATTTTTTTATCAAAAATGATTAGGCCCTATGCGCGCGTCAAATTATTTCAATTTAATAATTAACCAACGCATTTTGACCCTTTTATTTCGACATTCAGTTCTGAACCATCCCTAGCATGCCTATATTAAATAGTGCATAATATTTACGGGCGTTAGAAACCCTTTAAACAAATCGAGAAACTGTTAATTCCTATCTCTGCAAGAAAAGAAAATGCTTCAATTCATGTCAATGACAGTTCATGACGACGACCATTGAATCTATTCGGGATAGTATAGCCTTTATCAATATTTTGTTGTTGTTGGCCCAACTTAACCTGTATACCTTTGGTTCGATGAAGCATCTGCTTCCCCATTCTCATCTCTTGATTCCTCCTCGTGTTTTGTGGCCGCCGTGCAGGTCGTCCTTAACTCTAGTTCACGTTGTCTTCGTTTGGACCTTTTAGACCGTGAGTGACCGGGTCGTGACGGGGTGGGCTGTGGTTGGGAGATGTCTTCTTCTGATGTGCTTTGCGCTGTCCTGACACTGGACGCATACGCCCAGGCATATGGACTAGAATTGATATCGTCCTGTTCCGTCATCTGTAAAAAAAATAGTTACAAACAATAAGAAGAATAGAATTAAAGTTAAAAAAATCAAAAAAATCAATGGTTATGCTACTCTCTAGTAAAACGAGTGGAAAGAGTGGGAAATTCACTACTCGAAAAGGAGTGAAGGGAGTGAAACGCAGGACAACCCGTTTTAGAGTGGAAAATTTCCACTCTAAAATGAGTGTGAAAGTTAATGTTTCACTGTCAACACTGGTCAATAGAGTAGAGTGGAACATTGTCATATAAAATCCCCTTTCACGCCTTTTAGATTGTTTTTCCACTCAAAAACGTGTTGTCTTGCGTTTAACTCCTTGAAAGAGTGGAAATCCACTCTTTTACATTTAGAGAGTATAATTATGCACGTCACAGGGGACATGAATTCGACCGAAAACCGTAATATGAGCAAAACAACGGGGAAATCCATGGCTTTATCAGCGTTCTGAAAATTTGCGCTTCTACTTCTTACGGTGATTCTTGAACTCCAAAACACAAACAAACTACCAGAGACTGGAACCACATACCAGAACATATCATCAATATCCAGAACCCAATATCTTCCAACAAGCGATAACCGGACCAAGCACTACCTCATCACCCAATCCTGCTCGGTTGGCCCCATTAAACATTTGGGCGTTGAGCAGTATTTCTACAAGGCAAGACAAGACAAGACAAGATCTTGGTAGACCATAATTTATGGTATCGCGCCAAGTGGTGACAACGTCATGTCCTGTGCAGTGACAGGCGAATAAAGACACACATACGTCATGACAACTTTTTCTTCTTCCAACTTAACTTCCCAAGTTGTCTTCTCTCTCTTCACCTTTCGTCATTGAATACTCGACCTCATCTCTTGGCTTGCCATATTATATATAGTGCATAACGCCGCATTTCTTGACGTTGAACTATAGTTTTGCCGTTGGTTCGACCACTTACTTTAATTCGTCCTGCAGTTTGTAACAATCTTCTTTACTATGAATTTGGGTAAACACCTTGGTGTCATCTGCGAATATCCTCACCATGCTTGATTAAGATTTGGTAGTCTTTGATGAAGATTATAAACAAGATAGGGCCCAGAACACTTGTGATGAATTTTGTATATTAACATCAGCAACCTTGATCATGCTTCTCGTCTTTGCTGGAGAGAGTGTAACTCTATACATGCTATACATGAGATTGTTGATGACACTTTGGTGATGCGGCTCCCACACGTGGCTGCGTATTCTCGGCGTATTCTAAAGTTGGCCGTACTATAAATGAGGTATAAGCCCGCTCTCAAACTTCCTGAGGGTATAGAGGTTTTATTGTAAGAATTGCAGTTTATCCGTTGCGCCTTCCCAGTGATGTGTTTGATATGGTATCTCCATTTCCATATTATAGTTACACTCCCAGGTATGGGTGATGCTCCAACTCCTCCAGGCATGACAGGGTTGTTCCCAACATTGTGTATGTGCCATTTAAGTGGCCTTTGTGATGTTTCTTATTTTGGCGAAGTGGGCATTTGTTCCGGATTGAATTTCATTTGCCATGTAATGGACCAATTTACCATGGTTTCCAGGTCAGTTTTGAGTATAGATAGACTGATAGATACAAGGTATTTTATAGGGCGCCATTTCATATAGATCACGGCGCCATTGAACCACCACCATGAGGGCCGCGAAAACGAGTGCTGCAACTGGCTGCCTCATATAGGATGAGCAGTGGCAGATACAGGGGGAGGGCGGAGGGGGGCGGGCGCCCCCGCCCCCCGTAAAATGTTACAACCTTTTTTGTGTGTACCACTGTGCCTTTTTCAGTGGGGTACCCGGGGTGGGGTGGGGGAGGGGTGGCAGTGCCCGTTCGGTACCGTTTGCGAGTTCGACCATACGATTTTTTTTTTGCCACATCGCTACCCCTTTTCCCCCACTAATATCACTTTCACGAGCTGGCTGCCGAAAAAATTGGTCACCTTTTACGATTTTTTGGGGGTAAAATGTACCTTTTCCTGGAAAAAAAACCGGGCTTGGTCAGCCCCCCCCCCCCCCCCCCGTAAAATGTAATCCTGGATCCGCCACTGATGAGGGTTCTTTGAATTTTGAAGAGGTAACAGACCCGGGATGATCCCCTACTCAGTCTGTGACTTTTTACGCACATCAGAATTATATTGTGACGAGATCTTTCGGTATATAAGAGGCCCTAACAGGCAATCATCAGCGAAAAGGACGATGTTTGACGATGTTTTGTCAGCAATATCATTAATAGGCCTATACAGAATAAAAAGAAGGGGTCCCAGAACTGTTCCTTGTGGAACTCCTGACATTGATGTGCAACAGAGTTAAATGCCTTCGAGAAATCAAGTATGAGAAAATCGATCTGCTCTCTTTGGTCTATGCCCTTAAACAGAATAGTCAATAACAGTTGTCAGAAGTGGGTTTCACAACTTACTGGACGTGTCTCTTCCTGAAACCATAATCCTCAGGATGTTATTTTCATCAAGCTGGCGCCTGATCATGATGATGCTGGCAAGTACATGTTCCATCATAATTTAATAAACATAAACAAACGCCCAGCAACAGTCCTAGACCAAGATAAGCTCGATTTCGACTCATGTGCCTATTTTGCAAGTGAATATATGAGTACGAGTCCAAGCTTAGGCCTTCCGTGATGGATTTTGATGGACAAATTTGTTTTAATTTAAAATAAACTTGAGAAAAATGTGTAGGCCTAGGCCTAACTTTGATTAGTTAACTACTGATTAATTTTAATACAACACAATGATAATCAATACTTAAAATTGTTTGCTACACTCTTAAAACTTACTTTTATTTTTGTGACCCTGGTCTCGTCGTGAATAAACGGAAATCCCCGTCCAAAAACCGATTCGTAGCAGCAACCACTTTGAGCACATTCCCTGCAAACTGAAATGAAATACGATTCTTCATTTACGCGTTGGGGTTGCTACGCTACATTTTAACGCAGTGCGTTACACCCACGCACTCTTTGTTACGCAGCAGCCTCGCAATATACTATACCCACAGTCGCACTCTATCTCGCAGTAGGCGATTTGGAGTCGCTCGAGTCGACTACGAAACGCAAATCCCTCACAGCAAGGCTCAAAAGATCGAACGACCAGCCACGCACGAGTTGGATTTGTTATTTTTCTCTCAATCCTAAACCTTCCTCTCAACTTTAGACCTTTCTCTCAATTCTATTAAATCTTAGTTCTGCATCATTCTCTTAAATATTTGAGATAGCTCCAGTGGTTATCATGTTAAGTTAAAGGCAAAACATAATACACTTTCAAGCGATTCGCAAAGTGGAAGCACACGATGTCCTTTTGTGCCACCCGCCCGCCGTGGATAGTTCCACTTCCAGAAAAGACAACTTTTGAGTACCGCATCCGTATCACACATGGCGCTCCATATCAGGGTTGTACAATGATTTACGACGACAATTCTAAACCTTTCTCAAACAATTTTCTCCCTTCTCCCATAGGCCTACCGTCTGAATATAGACAAGTTTAGTCATGTTTGTACAAACGGATGGAGTTTTTGTTGCAAAAGGGCCTACATCCATATTTTCAAAAAATGTAAACATGATTTTTTAAAAATTGAAAACTTTAAATTAGTATGTAGTGTACCTCTTTCATAATCTATTCAGTTTTTCAATTGCTCAACTTGAATATTTAGAAACAGTTTATTGACTTTTTCTCAATAAGAGCCAAAGTGGATGCAGGCCCTTTTGCAAAAAACCTCTTCATATATCAAGTACACCCTACTCACCCTCATGACCTTCGTTTTACGATTTCCGGTATCCACCCCTTTCCTATCCACAGTGTATAGGCTTATAATATAGCCTACCGTATACGACGACGTATATGTAGAACTTTTTGAATGGCCCTCGCTATATTGATTTGTTCTAGTAACACTTTGAGTAACACTAATTTTGTTTACATACAGTGTCACAGCTGATAGTGACTGTGCAATTCTACAATGAATATTATACATGTACAAATGTAGGCTTGCTCGTTTATGCTCATTCTCAGGGTCATTCCAGGGATCACTCGATAAAATCAACAAAAATGGCAGCAACGTCAGCACTCACGTATGGCGGTGTACTGTCCGTTGCAGTGCTGTGTATTGCCTATCTATATAACAGACGTACCGGCAATACAGATGAAATCCTTCATCAAAGGTTAGAACATGTATTGCACAGCTTATTGCGTGCAGAACAAAAGGTAAAGTAACATTTCAGTATCATGATATGCATCCATACAACTTACAGTGCCAATGATCGAGTGATGACATTATATTGAGTCATAGCTAGACTAGTAGTAGTATGTGCACCTAATGTTTCAATGAATCTGCAGCTGGAGAAACTTACCTGATAATCATGCCTTTAATTGTTTATCGGATTCCACTTTAAGGATATCCTGAGAAGATTCACTAATTGATGAGGCTATGAATAGGGGAAGGTGGGGTAATGGCGGACACATTTTGTCAGAGAGGTATAACACACATATAATACGTCATATAACAATAAAAATCATGTAAACACAAAGCACTGTGAAGGTTCTACCTTTTATCAAGTTTTTATCAATTCATCATTTTGAAATTCGAAGCTACGACGCAATAAAAAAATGGCGTCGTCCGGCATTACCCCACACTCTGGGGGTAATCCCGGACGTTATTTATCAATGGCAGCCCTCTTTTTATTGGAATATAGCATTTCAAATTCAATGGGAGTTAAAAAATACCCTTTTTAAAAGTGTAGCAGAAATCAAAGAACAATGTCACATGGTCAACAACTATTACCGATTTATGATGTTAAATTGACCACGCCCATATTGGTTACCATGGAAACGGTACATGTCCGGGATTACCCCAATCCATGTACAATGTATGGGCACATCCTCTCTTATTATTATGCTCATCATTGTGACTCCGAATTCATTTCTTTTTTTATCAGAAGGTATCATACATTACATAAAAAAATAATAAGACTTTGTTTTCCTTGATGTAGAAATACCAGTTTCAAAGAGAAATTAATGCACCAAAATATAAATTTGCCCAAAAAGTGATTTTTGTAATTCTCGCGAGAATTTGTGAGACAACCATCCCATTTAGGTTTTGTGTGATTTCAATGGAGAGGCACTTAACATCATAGGGTGGCAAAATACCACCTTCTTTCACCTGCCTTTAGATACAGCCCTGTCCGCGATTACCCCGCGTCCGCCATTACCCCACCTTCCCCTATATGTACTTGCAGAGCCTCGATCTCACTATACTGATGTCTGCACTGCATGGATCCGGGGATTAGGGCCTACTCATTAAACCGAGCTACCCAATGCTCCAAGCACCTCTAAAATGAACCCTAAATGATGTCCGAGGCATTGAAACCTGACCCTATGGCTTCGAGGCTGCTTCACTCCTAGTCCTACTCAAATGCCCTGTTAACAGTATTTAATGTCATTACGAGTCAAAACAAAGAAGGAAATAAATTATCTGGAAAAATATTTAAACATTGCAAAAGTAAAAGTTCAAAATCAATAAACAAAATACCTTTAACTATTTGTTTTCCAATACTCTCTTAAACATCCAATTAATAGACGGCTACCCCTAAACATCGAAGGAATGACAAAAGACACCCCTTATTAAAAAAAAGATGTTGAGAATGACAATCCATGATGTGAAATAATGACCCTAGCCTGATGCCTCCTCACCCATACCCATGTTTCAGGCCAGATACATGCCCAAAACATTATGTGGAATGTTTTAGGGTATTTAATATGGCCTGTTATTTTATTAAATTAACAAAGACACAGTTCTGATTAATGTACAAGTACAAATTTAGTGGCTGATGGTGGGGGAGGGGGGGCAGGCATTGCCAGAAGGCTGCCCCCACCCGATGCCCCCAAATGAAATTACAAACTCATATGTATATTAACAAATAATAGTTGGTTATGCTCCTCCCCCCTGATCACAGGTCTGTCCCATTCATGCCCCCCCCCCTCCCCCCCCCCCCCCCCCCCCCACAAATCGAAGACCATAGTAACGCTTCTGATGTAGAGAGGGGAGCCTCATCCAGGCTCCTATCTCATAATAATTGATTAATTGATAATAATAATTTTTTAAAAAGAATAAAAGCCAAAAGAATACATTAAGATAACAAGACTAGGCACGCCTAGTAGAGCTGGTCGGATATTTGAATGTTAAAAAATGTTTTTGTATTGTAATATGGCAGAAATAATGTGTTATGGTACTAATTTTTTTTAACTGGAAAATATGATTGGCTTTATTTGTTCACACAAAGTAACTTACACATATGTTATTCTTAGGGAGTGTTCATAAATACAACCCCCCCCCCTAAATAATAAATTCATTTGGACAACCCCCCCCCCCCCCCCCCCCCCCCCCTAAATAATAAATTCATTTGGACAATCCACTGAATAATGTTGATGAATGTTGTGGAATTCTGAGACCTTTTTGCCTTTGTCATGATAGAGAAAGTATTATGATGTTATAACCCCCCCCCCCCCCCCTCCATAAATAACGAAGAATTTCTTTCTGATCCTCCCTCCATTTTTTCCAACCACCCCCCATAAATAATAAATTCATTTGGACAATCCACTGAATAATTTTGATGAATGTTGTGGAATTCTGAGACCTTTTTGCCTTTGTCATGACAGAGAAAGTATTATGATGTTATAACCCCCACCCCCATAAATAATAAATATTTATAATGAACACTCCCTTTGGTTTGAAAAGGTAAACAATTTCATTATGGTTTAGAAAACATAATGGGCCTCTTTTGACTATAAAGTAAGTATATGTAGGACAGTATTTTTACTCTGGGGAAACTTATCCAGTAAACGAAATACTAATATAATGAAACGGAACACCGTTTTCGGTTCGTCACATATTCTAAAGCTTACCCTCTTCATGTAGCCCCAGTGCAATCAGGCCTGTATGCATTCTGTGTCAGCTTGAACACACGAAAGCATAGGGGAAAATAAGCTTATTAAAAAGTTGACTGATTAGATCGCGTACTTCAACTTTATAATCTCATCTTTTTATGTTCCCATAGTAATCCTTAGTTACATTTAACAGTCAGGCAACTTATTATAGTCTTCAAATGGTCACATTCTGTGTATTTTGTGTGTAAATGTGATTTGTAAACTAAATCTGGTCCCGATATTTTGTACGATGTATGATCCCCGTCCTCAAGGGGTTGTTGCCATATCATTGGGCTAATCATATTGAAGGGGTTCACCTAGACTGTAACTCTCAGCCGCCCTCTTATGTCGCTATCTTGCAGGCTCCGATATTTGTACAGCTTTAGCGTCCGTTCGGTAATATTGATGACTGGGGGATGTAGCCTAGGGTTCGCCATAATCATTGGGCTAATTGCGAGAGCCAAGGCAACACGGAACAAAGAGGCCGTGCCGTGGCCGTGGACTCAGTGACTCAGTGACTCAGTGACTCAGTGACTCAGGGAGTCAGTTACTTTTGCTCTTACAGGCTGTTCGTTACCGACCAGCAAAAAATAGAAATGTTTCCACCTTGTACTTGTACTTCCTATGCACATTATTCCAGGTGTGTTCAGGGTTACAGGGTTAATGAAAATATATATATACCCCCTAGCCCCTCCCCCTCCCCCTTTAACTCTTTCCCTGACAAATTAATTTTTGAAGAAATTGTGAATTTGCACATGCATGAAAATATCAACTTAAAATTTGAATATAAGACTCTGTAAGGTAGTAAAACTATATATTCTGAAAGCTTATGAATGGCCAGACACTTCTGTGAAAATTTCAACGATACCGGACGATCGTGGCGGTTGCCATGGTAACCGTTACCCAGCATGCAATTTTTGTAACATCTTTTTTTACAAATATTTAGTAGTCCTGTATGAAAACTATACTACTTGAGCCCTTCAAAATGCTTTCAAGAGATGGGCATTATAATTCTGAACATTTTGATACCAAATGTGCTGTAGTGGGTTATTCGGTTATGGCGCAACGACCAGAATCGTGTACGATCAGCGCGACAAATATACCGTAAGCCCCAAATCCAAAATGGCCGCCATACAGGGGCACAAAAATTCAAATGCCTTCAATTACACTAAAAGTCATACCAAATTGTTCGGCTGAGCACAAGGATTCCAAAAAGGTATAGTTTGCCATACTGCTGATGTTTGGTTAACGAGTTATAGGGTAAAACGTAAAAAGTTCGTGTTGACGCATTAATGCGTCTATGTCAGGTAAAGAGTTAATAGTCACAAGTTCCTATTAAAGTCCCTTGAGATATATACACCCTGAGGAGTAATAATAATAGCCATAATTGAAACTTTCTTCATTATTTATGTCTAGGTATCAGTGGTACCCAAAACCAAAGTAGCGCTGGGTCTTGGCTCTTGTCTTGATGTGACAATAAATGCTACTGATTTATTTGAGAGGATATCCTTAGACCTACCAACAGAGCCTCTTCATCATAGCTCAATCCAAGGAGCAAAAGAGCTGGCAGAGAGTTTTGCATATCACTTCTCTCATGGAGCTGCTGCAGAGTAAGTCAGGAGGCACTTATAAAACTCTATTGTATATTTCACGGACATAAATTATGCTAATGAGCTCATTAAATGACGTCACTCGCATCATCGGGTTTTCCCGATGATTGAAATACGTTGATTGAAATTCTAGGTCGAGTAAAATGATGTTCTTATTTGTTGTCTGTGAGCTTTTCTGATTTTTTTCCCGTATTGGAGTATTTTTTTATTGAAAATAGACAGTTCAAATTAAACGTTGGTTCCAAGTTCAACTGACAGCACATGTATTAAAGGCGACAGCAACGGCAATATGCAAGCAACATTTGAGAAAAAACGATGCCCGACTTTGCAAGAAAGTGTACGGGGAAGTGTACGGGTGAACATGACAAACCAAAACAGCCTAGTAAATAATCACCTCCGTCGCGCAATTGGTTAGCGCGTTCGGCTGTTAACCGAAAGGTTGGTGGTTCGAGTCCAGCCGGGTGCGTTGTTACTTTTTGCATTTAATGCAGATCGACAAATCACAGTAAAAATATAATATTGACAAAATCACAGACCACTTACACAAAAATCGCATCTGCGCATGCTCCTGTCGTGATCGAAATCTACCACACAAGCAATGGGCGAGTTTTATAAGTGGGAGGGTAGCAGTGTCAAGGAGGTGGGGTAGGGTTGGGATCTCTGAAGGGAGAAGACGATATCTCTAAAACTACCAACAGAGCCTGGTCATCATTGCTCAATGAGCCAAAGAGAGAGTGCTTTGCCTATCATTTCACTTGTATAGTTAGCCACAGAGTTAGTTAGGATACTGAGGGTATTAGGGTAGTGGCAGTATTTATAGGAGGTAGAGGTGGGTGGGGGAGAGGGTATATCTGTGGGGCAGTGGTTGTGCTAGGAACAGTGGGAGAGAGGATATTTCTAGACTACATGTCTGAGCCACAACAACATGGATCAATCCAAGGAATCAGAGAGCACACAGAGAGCTTTGCCTATCATTTCACTCATCTGGTACTTAAGATGGGCAGTAACATCAATATTTCACTTATGGGTTTCTCAGAGTGTTGGGTTGGTGCTTTTCCTCTAAAAGTGGTATCATGTCGAGGGCTTGGAAACACAAGGCCTCATCTCCATTTTTTCAAAAATGAGATTTTGGTATCAACATTTTCAAAAAGAAATTCTCTTTCCAGTAACAGCCTTATCTCCATAACACAACCCCTTTCCAAGTTATAGCCAGTATAATCTCATTTCTATCTCCCCAATGTGTTTATAAATCTTCAATAGTTTTTTTCTCAAAATGGTCAAAATGGAGAAAAGGCCTTGAGGTTCTGAGCCCTCGAAGTAAAAGTAAAAACAGCCCTATACTTTTCAAATATAGCTAACTTAAAACCAATTTTGGGATGATCTGACCATCAGATTTGAGTTCAACTGGTCAAAGAGGGTTGTTTTTCTTATGAATTAATTCACTTATCATGCAGGAGGTACATTCATGACAAGGAATTCTTCAAGCATCTTGTCCAGGTAGCTGACCAAATTCCAACATCCAAATGGACCATGGGCGGCAATGCTTTAGTGATGGCAAATCGCATGGCTATAGAAGGCTTAGAGGTACTGTTGGGCAGCAGGGTATCAACAAAGCTACGTAAACTGCTCCATGAGGATGTGTTAGGTGGGTAGAATTTATTTGGAAAATGTACCATATCTTTAGAATTAATCGAAAATTGAAATTGAAAATAATCGAGTAGAAAACTTGAAATGTGATATTTTCGACTTCAGACTCATTTTGCTTGATCGCACCACAACTGAATTTCATTTGTTCTTCTGCCATGATATTATTTTTACAAATATATAGTTGCTGGTATCAAAGAGTCTGATGACATTCACATGGCGCTGGAGTACAAGACTGGCGAGAAATGGGGTCAGTATATAGCACCGAGAGCTAACAGGTAGGTTAGAAGTAATTCATCAAGTTAAAATCAAATTGTCGATCAGAACATCGTGATCCGAGCACTCGCGTTCATCCAAAGATGTAGCGCTGTCTTGCGACACTGCATTCTAAAACAACAGGCGCACAACACTGTCATGGTTAGGCAGATGCAGCATAGTATGTGAGGGAATGATATAGCCTATATCATATAGCCATTAATACTAGATATTCTCTGCTAGTATTTTGTTGCACTACTAGGTTTTAAGTGGATGAGTCTTTAACAATTCACACGGCCCTTGTGAGGGTGCTCAAAAGTGAAGACTGTAAAAATGTGCTGATAAACATGAGCTTATTCACATACTGGTTTGCTGGTAATGATGGTAACTTGAATAATCAGCAATACCCATCAATGGCTCCCTGTATAGGGAACACCAAATGGTGGTGAAGGCAGAAGTCTCGCCAAATATGTAGTGTGGGTAAGTTTAAAACCAAGTACACTGTGCTGCTGCTGTGCACACATGCGCCTCATACATGGAAGATTATACTGCACACTGCTACATGTAGGTGATGCGTTACTTGTAATATCTGTCATTCAGTGAGGATATTTTGCATTTATGGCGGTAGTAAAAGAAAGCTGATTTTTTCTTTTCATTCTTAGTTCTTTTTATACTCAACCCAACAATATGTGATATTAATGATGTGTTCCACTGTGAAAAAGGTTATCATATCTAGTTCAGGCTTTAAAGGGGCATTGAGAGATACGTATGGGAGTGCGCCCTCAATTATCCTGGAAATCAGGTTTTTTTCATCAAAGTAATACTTAGGCATATACTAACTACCATCTGAAACAAGTTACAAACATTCGCCATTTATCACATAAAATTTCATGATTTTCTTAGTTTCGAAATGATCGTATCGAAACTAGGTGCTGAATTCAGAAGTTATGCGATCGTTTTACATGCATACTTTCCCGGCAAATCTCAACCCGGAAGTGCCGCTATTTGCTTATTTTGCATGAAGACGATGTCGGAATTGTATGACATTTTGGATTTGGGCTATGTTGATGATTATCTTTACGTTATTTGCTCATTTAGTATATCGATACATCACTCAATGCCCCTTTAACATATATCTTAACGGATGTTTAGGTTGCCAAAACATCTAGAAAACACTGTTTCCAAGCAACAAGAAAGTAGTGCTATAAACACATGATTGTCACTTCATCATCAGTGTTGATAAAGAGAACAGCTTGTTCTCGAAACATTCTCTAAGGTAAGTTAAAACCTGGACTAGATATGATAACCTTATACTTCACAGTTTATTCTAACAGTCCTGATGAACATCTTCAACAATGTATTCCACTATCTCCATTTCCTCCTCTCTTAGATTGCTGATCAACAGCGATGTGTCTAATCCTAAGCTAGATGGAATGGAAGAATTCCAACAACAGATCAGAGAATTCAAACCTAATGCTGTGGTGATAGGTGGACTGCAAATGATGGACAGCTACCCACATAAAGAAGGTAAGTGTTACAACAGGAATCATCAAGGGCTAAAGAATCATAATCTTTCAAAGTGTATTGTTCTTTAAAATAATGTTTATGTTATGCTAAATAACATAATGCTAATAAATAATGTATTATTTAATAAACAGCATCATAATATCATATGCCAAACTGCAATGCGATGATGTTGCATCCATGCGATCAAAGAAAGATTGTCAGCCATGGCATAAATCAGAATACACTACGCTGACATACCCGCTGGAAATGGCACTAAGTGTACAACAAAAAGGTGTCTTTTATTTACTTTCAGGCATTTTATAAATTTGAATTTTCAAATGTAGTAGAATAGCCATTTGAATGTTGGTACAAAATTTAGAAGTGTTACCACTATCAAAAACGAAAAGTAAAAGAGCCAACTGGTTCCAATATAGGGCAATTTCATCAGAAATATGTAGACATCATTGATAAATATTTCATTATGAATTTCTAAATTACATAGTAATTTTGTTGAGTAATCTTAGTTTTGAGATCTCTTATATTTCTTCTCACGGCTATATAATTTCACCACTGAATTTCAGGGGAGAGAGAACAATTGCTTGAATCTCTACGCAAAATCTTGATAGAGCTACCAAGCAATATGAAGATCCATTTTGAAATGGCCTCTTTCTCCGAGGAAGCCATGATGCATGAGCTTCTCACCAAGGTCATTCCGTACTCTGATTCCATCGGCAGCAATGAGCAAGAAATTGCAAACTTGTACAGCCTCCTAAACTATGGCAATGTTACGCTTGTAAGCGACGCCTATCCACGTGTAGCGACAGTGTTGGACCAAATGCGCTCAGTATACGGCATGCTGAAAAACCTACCTAAAGTTGACATAAAACAGCGCCCTCTCACGAGAATTCACATTCACACAGTTGCTTTCCAAGCCATCCTGACCAAAAAGGTATCTCCATGGAAGAACAGCATGGCATCTGCCGCAAAGGCTTCTCTCACGGCCAACAGGTACGTATGTGGGGTCTCCAAAATAGACAAATCAAAATCAGTAATAATAATGGATGAATCGTTTGCAGTGTCGCGTGAGAAAGGAAGCAAGCGGGTGCCGTTCCGAGCAGACAGACCCGTATCTTGTTGGGACGAGGATGACTACGAGATATGCGTTGCACCTGTTGTGGTATGTACCGATATTCTTAGGACAGCTGGAGCAGGGGATAATGTGTCTGCTGCTGGATTGGTTCTACAAATATGATCACGGTGCACATTCATTGGTGACTAAGATGAAATCTTAGTTTACTTCTAAATCATTCCCACAGGGCCAGGTCTGGATCAGTATGGGCAATTTTGGAAGATCTTTGCAGGAAAATTCAGAAGGTTCATGGTCAATTTGGAAGAAATTGTTGCTATCCTGCCAAAAAACATTTCCAAAATATGACAAAAAATAGTGCTGGTATCAAGTATCAACTAGATTTTGACCAACTTACAGATACTATTTATTTCATAGATCAAAAGTTTTGCATGCAAGCTAAGTATTCATTGTTCCATCTTGAAATTACTGAAATGATTTCTATTTATATCAAAGTATGTATCAGAAGATAGAAATTTGGTTAAGATCTTTGCCAAACCTGTTGTTTATATAGTGAAACTAATAACAGTAAAATATGTGTATCTTTAATGGTTACAGCGGGTTCTTCAACCCAAGATAACCTATGTTGGATAACATTTAATCCAACAACATTTTAACCCCCTTTTTAACATACTGGTATATACCCAAATATTTTGACATTGTAGATAATATTCTTTTTAGGCAGGTAAACAAGCTATCTGAATATTATCACTTAAAGTTATCTGCCAGACTGGCATAATTTGCCGAAGTAGTTCATTCCCAACCTGGCTCATGAAAGATATCATTGTGTATATGTATATTATCTCCTTCCCAAAACTATGCTTCATTATTTCATCCCTTGCCATGATGTTCGAGCATATTCCAGTGGTCAATGCAGCTTTTACGAGAAAGTACCAGGATTCTTCCTTGATCATGTAGGTACATTTGCAAGAACATTACAATCCTGTGTAGGATTACAAGGCACACTAACTGGAATATGCTCTGACATCACTGCACAGATATAACAGGTATGAACAGAAATAGTCAGCCATGTGGTCCTCAGTCAAAGGCAGTGAGGGAAGTATTGCCAGGCAGCAAAGAGGGACCAAATGCCGAAAAAGAACACCTTTGTAAACATTGGTTCAACCCAGTATTGACTCAATACAAGCTCTTCAGAAGCGCACAAA
Source organism: Ophiura sarsii (assembly GCA_035610835.1). Classification (NCBI taxonomy): domain Eukaryota; kingdom Metazoa; phylum Echinodermata; class Ophiuroidea; order Amphilepidida; family Ophiuridae; genus Ophiura; species Ophiura sarsii. The sequence goes on from CM069441.1 coordinate 26,231,152, forward strand.
ATGCAAAACTAAACCAATGCAAAGCATTCAACTAATTAATCTGATTGCTTCTTTCTTATGAATTGTATAATGTATTTATGTATTCAATAAGTAAAAGTACAAATTGTGGGTTGAGTGTTACTCCATCCTGGCAGATTTGGGTGGTTCCTGATGCTAGCTATATCTCATAAAGCCAGAACATAGTAAGGCATGAAAGGGGGACTACCGGACTAATGTGCTTATTTCAATGGGCACATGTCCATTGTTGTCCTTATTTGTTATTCTATCCCACCATAACTACCTTTAGTATTGTCAAAATCTACACAGAAACTTGAAGTATAACACTTACACGATGGTGTTCCACTCTGCCAACAAAATGGGTTCCCAGCTTCAGACAAACCACAATATCAAGTAGAAAGGTTTAAATGAGTATTATTTGTTGAGCTTTCATGAGGACTGAAGAAAGGAAAACCTTTAGGCAATGTCTGTTTTAACCACCCAGACAGAATAAGCTTAAACTTAGTACACAACTTTAATCCAGCTCACAGCTTTATTCCATGTGCAAAGTGATGTCGCAGATGAAAAACCAGATAATGCCAATCTGTTAAACCTTGTACGTGTTATAATAGCACATACACAGCCAATCCAGAATTCCACAAATTTCACTTATTGTACAGCTTCAGAATGCTGTAAATTTGACATCGTAAATAACCTGATTAATTACAGCCCTGTAATTATTAACCAACTTGGTGTGTGTGTGTTTAGTAGATGATTGTCTAAGTCTGGGTGAGTGAGAGGTGTCCTACTGTGAAAGTGGTGTGTATCTGGTGTGTAGGGTAGAGCTCTGCCACATAAATCATCACTAAAATAGTCACTGTCGATGAGTGCTATTAATTCCTTATAGCACTCGGCAGCTACGCTGCCTCGTGCTATAAGTCATACTAATAGGATTCCTGTCCTGTTTTCCTCCATTGAATTGGGCAATGCAGAGGAAATGAGGTGTGCTTTTATCATTCCAACCCAGTGAATACAGTTCCAATTATATATTTATGTATGCAAGTGCAAATAAGCAATAACCTACATGTATTTCAATCATGTATTAAAATATATTATAGAGGTACTTTTAAAATATCTTATAATGGTAATATTTATAAATAAAATGAATCACTGTAAAGATTATATATGGGGATTACCTACAATTCAATCATGTATTAAAATATATTATAGAGGTACTTTTAAAATATCTTATAATGGTAATAAATTCAATATATTTATAAATAAAATGAATCACTGTAAAGATTATATATGGGGATTAGTACAAATGTAGGTCATTATGATGAATTTGAAGGATATAAATTTATAAACTACTAAAAAAGTTTGGAAATGTCTTCCAATCGCAAATGTTTCAAGTGATGTGCTCGTATAGTGCTGCATTTCAATGGAAAGCTGACATGTACATCTTTCCAATGATGCCAACTTTGTAGCAATACTTTTCTCAGTATTCAGCAACTTGATAAGGGAAGGTCTCATTCTGAATGTGCAAAAATCACCACTATTTTTTGCTCAAAAGAATGACTCTGTGGTCTGTTCAATGGTGTGTTACAACTACTGTGTAGACGGATGCCCTGTAGCCTGGCCTCAAAATAAGTAATGAAGCGGGCATGCATTTTAAGGCAATTTGAAAGGGGCACCAACTTTACCCAAGGGAATTATGTGCTTTTGAATGGAGTGAATACAGCCAGAAATTGAGGGCATCGAGGCAACTAGGTGGGGCATCGAAGGCAATTGCCTTCAATTAATTTGAGCCCTGCCTGTAGCCTTTTGATGACAAAGAGTGGTGATTTAAGCACAATCAGATTGAGACCTCCCCATAATCTCAAGCAAGTGTCTGAGCACTGAAACAAGTAAATGCTACAAGTTTGGTATCAATGGAAAGATGAATACATCAGCTTTCCATTGATGTACAACACAATATGAACATATCACAAAACATACATATGTGATTGAAAAACAATTCTGGAACTTTGAGGAGTTTTGTTTATGAGATTATTAAAAATATTAGTATTTGACATTTTAAAAAAGAGAGTTTATTCTGTTAGTTGCATTGCAGGACAATCTTGAAGCTCCCACATGCTACATGTATATAATCGGACCCAGTTAGTAAATTGTTCATGGGCTCAGATCAATTTCCTGTTTGAAGAAGGAAATGCATTTTCATTTCTCAACCACCACAAGCAAAATGTAAGTTATTGCCAAAATAAAATGTTGGCATCCAATGTTCCAACTTCACCTCTAGAGAGTATTAATAAACATTCCTTCATCACAATTTAACACTTTTCAGGACTGTGTAATATACTTCTTAAGTCCCATATATATAATTCATGAATAAGTAGGAATAATTATTATGATATCGCAAAGGACAAGTTCTTCCATTTCTTGGTTATAGTTTTATTTACAATTTATATATATTATACATGTATTATGTATTATTTTATATATTAAAGGCCCATTCGTGATGTGAAAATAACATTTTTGTCCAGAACGAGAACAACTACATGTATCATGGGGGTTGGGGAGGAGGGGGGAGGGTAGGAAAAGCACACTAAGCAACCATTTTTTTAAAGATAAACAACTGAATTAAGATATATCTTTTTACCAAATTGCTGACTGTGCCTTTAATTATAATCTTGTTAACATTATTGTTATTATTTTAACAAAAAGGATGCTATATGAGCTAATGGTCTATTTGAATGTGAATATAATATATTTCTCTAAATAAATATTTTACGATAAATTGAAAATAAAAACTTGGTGAGTTTGTTTTTCTCTATAGAAATGTTATGTAGACTGGAGTGACATTGGACGGTGCGATGACTATCGACATCATTATTTCATTTCAGGCATCTGGGATAATGTGCTTGAGGTATCTCAGGTGTGTTCAGACTGTTGTAGGTAACTTGCTGGTAAGCTTGCAGTCGCAGGTAGCTATAATTGATGGTTAACTCGCAGGTAGGTCACATGTGTATACACTAATGTAGCTACCTGCAAGTTACCTAGTATGAGTATGACGATTTACCTACAAGAAATCTTGTACTAACTGTGTAACAAATCACTACATTTGAAGTATGTCCTTGGTACTTGATGGTAGTGGTTGAGTGGACATGTTTTTTGTAAGCATCATTGTAGGGTGACAACACAAAAGATGAGAATTATGAGAAACTATTACATGTGCTACACTTAAGTATATTTATCAAAAGAGGTAAGAGCTTGCTTGCCGATATACTTTCTGATGTGGCCATGCATCACAGATTAACAATGAACCATCAATGGTTACCAAGCCTCCAAATAAGCAGGTGTTGACCAGGAGTTACTTTTTTTTATCGAAAATGACTCCTGGGCCTACAGTTTGAAGGAAGAAACATGAGAGATTTTACAGAACCAGGAGCCATTTTGAAGAAAAAAACATGCATACCAATGCTTAAAAAACAAGATTAATGTATTTTGTTAACCTTTTATTAAGTAAAATGAGTGGAAAATGCCATGCACCATTTGCAGGCACATGGTTTAAACATATCAAGGTTTGAACCTGAGGCTGTTCTTGGACAAAGCAGCTTTCAGTTCATCCAGGAGTCACTTATGGGTAAAAAGTGGCTCCCGGTCATGTCTTGTAGGAGGTCAACCAGGAGCCATTTCATGCTAACCAGTATGCAAAAGTCTCCCGGCTCCTGCTTATTTGGAGCCCTGATGGTTACCATTGATGGTAGGTTACTGCCTGAACATTAGGGTAGTTTTAGACTTTATTAGAAAAATGTGTTAATTCAGTCGCTGTGCTTGTCCAAAGCCACCATGCCTAAGAGCTCACTCTCACATGTATGACTTACATGTTTGAGAAAAAACCCAGTTGGTCAATTTAGTCAATATGAGGATCAGTTACTTAAGACATTGGGCACATTGATTCAGATTGGCTCGTAGAGTTATTATCTTCTTCTTTTTGAATATTGATATAATTATTTTGACTTTTGAAAAGTTATATTGTGGAAATCCTTAAGACAATTTGTGTTAACAGACTTTGTGTAATAACAAGGTTTCACTGTATAAGGTATACAGGTATGTGCCGCTGTAATAAGTTGCTTTTTATAGGGATGATTTGTGCTGGAAAACATGGAACATGGCTCCCAAATCACGAACAAAAAATCCAAACATGAATCCCAGATTGTGAAAAAGAGGACAATTCAGCCATTTTTGAGGTTAAACACCCTTAAAGTGGATAAGGATTTCAAATCTCAATCGTCACACCCCTGTAAATAATAATTTGAGTACCCCCCCCCCCCCGGTGTGATATCTGAGGGTGTATCATTGACACAATTATAGCAGAGAGACCTAATTGGGCTGACTTTATGGAATATAATCAGCATTAAAAATGAAACAATAATTACATGTACAACATCAATTGTTTTTAACTTTTTAATGAAGTTAAACACTTTATTTCATAACTTATCCCCAAGTTAAACAACATTTTTTCACACAATGATAATTCATCTAAAACTTCATCTGCATAATAAACATCTATACCAAGTGCAAACAATGTAATTTTGTTAAAAGTCAATACTCTGTGTAATTTGGTAGCTAAAACTTAAATAAAATGTCATCAAGTGTTAAAAGAAAATCAAAGCAATTTGGTCCAAATCCAGGTTTGGCATAATATTTAGTGTTTATACATTTCAAAAATAAGCAATGGTATATGTCACATTTCCGCAAATTCCTTTCGATAACGTTTACGATATAGGCCCACACCAAATTTAACAGCTATTAAATACACTATTTTATTGTCCATGAATGGAACACATACTCTTAGTAAGATATAAGTTTGACTTCAGACAATTGAGTCTTTTGGATTTCATACTGTGGCACTTTACCTATACATATGACAATGACTCTAATCCTGAAGATAAGTCAAGTTCTATCGTAATTATATATAAATGTGCCGTCACTTTGTACACAATGAATACACAATTTCTTGACGTAGTTCACTTGATGATCTCTTACTATTGGACCCATGATCAACTTTAACTATACAATGATGGCTATCTGGTCTCCAGCAAATACCTTGAGGCTGATCCACACTTTTAGGAATGTTGGCCCATTTCAAGTACTGCTTATGGTAGAGTGTCTAAATGTTGCTCCTTATTTACCTTAAAGGCATATTATGTGATCTTTTCCAGATAGCGCCCTCTATTCATTATTTTTTTTAGAAAGTAGATTTTCTTGCAGATTTACATTTCTGATCATAAATCATACATACATTCCAAGTTACAGAGCGATACGATTCCTAATTACCTCAAAATCATGGTTTTAGAGTGAATTTAGAGTAAAAATATAAACTGTCGGAGTTATCCGACAGTTTATTTTCACTCTAAAATTATGATTTTGAAGTAATTAAGAATCGTATCGCCCTGTAACTTGGAATGTATGTACAATTTATGATCAGAAATGTAAATCTGCAAGAAAATCGTCTTTCAATTTTTTTCGATGTTGAGGGCGTTCCCTGGAAAGATCACATAATATACCTTTAACAAACATGAGTCACTTGTACAAGAATCCGAGGAGCACCCAGTGTCTTACCACTCAGTGTCTTACCATGCTGTGTAGGTCAATCTTGAAAATAACTAAACTGCCATAACCATTATAAAACTTTGTTCATGTCTACACCATATTTCAAACCAATGACTATTCACACATCTTTTACCCATACATTATACATATGCCAATGCTTTCAGTTACTGTGATGTCCCTTTCTAAGCTAATATAATGTGATTATAAATTACACTATATGTACACAAATCACATGATCTGACAACGGGAGCCTTCGTCACCATCCATCTAGGAAACAAGAAATGATATAAAAGTGAAAGGTTAATTATTTTTGTGATAGGTTTGCAGCAAACATACAGGGTGAGTCAGAAAGAACGGGCGCCTTTTTCGTGAATGTGCTACACATATTTCAGGCCTGGATATTCAAAACCAATGATAGTTCTTAAAAAGATTACATATTTGGCTTTCATTAAACAAAATTCGAACAATGCGTCACAATGTTACAACCATTTTGGTAGACCGCAGTATTTTAAAGGCAAACTTCCTGACTCGCCCTGTAAACTTATCTCAACTCGGTGTTATCAACCCAGCGACCAACATTTTAAATCTTAACCCTAACATTTCTCAGCAATAAAACCACTACGTAGTGAAGAGCTGTTTAGTAGCACCAGATTGAAATAAGTCAAGTTGTTTTGAAAAAGAGCCTCAATCTTGTTCAGATGTATCCAGTTAAAACAGAATGAGCCCAAAATGAGACAATTTATTATATCTTTTTCCAACACATTGAGGAAACCTTTTCAACAACATTATTGTTGTACTGCCTCACCTCATCAAATCCATCAGCACCATCCGTGTCTTCGATACCGCCCTCAAGCTCTTGATAACTGGACGAGTTTTCACGTTGAACAAGACGTGTTGCCATTACCTGAAATATGGGGGACAAGTACATAGTGTCATGGTACATACAGGTTGTCCCTAAAAAAAGGATTCACATGTTCCATGTCATTGCCCTCATTGATTACAAGGTATTTGGTTATAAACTTTATATAATCTGAAGGAAAATTTAGTTGGTTTACAAATGCCGATTATTTGATTGTATTTACTTTTCTCAATCTACAGGTATGTTCGATCACTCAAAATCAGGCTTGTGCCACTTTTAGAAAAAGATGCTTTTTGTGGAATGTGTCATTTTCATCATTAAACATTTCTTATTTGGATTTGATACTTGTACGAACTTCAAGATAACTAAATAACCTTTTACATGCCGTTTGTTTTGTAGAATTTGCCTGAGTCTATCTAAAGATATACTTGTTTGACCATAAGAAAACAAAATCAAATATGTGCCATTTTTTTAAAAAGAAATCGTCCATGTGTACCATTGCTGTTATTTTCTTCATAAAAATGACACAAATTTGACTTTTAGTGATCAACTTTAATCAAGCATATTTTTAAAGGATAAAGCAAATGATTCAAATCAAATGGCATTTGAAAGGTTATTTAGTCATCTTGAAGCTCATATGATCATCATTTAGTAAATATGTATTGAAGTGCCCCTGATTGATCAAGCATATCGTTAGATTGGAAAGAGCGATTATAATAAAATCAACATCATGTGAAAGCCAACTAAATTATCTTTAGACTATATAAAATTTAGAGCCAAATACTATGTAATCAATGAGGGAAATCATGTGGAGCCAGCACATGCACACTTTTTTTAGGGACACCCTGTAGAGAGGTGAGTGATATCCCAACCTTAAATAAACACAAAACCACTTGGAAGAATGAAAATGGTAACCTCAAATTATATAACTGATTCAGAATTCAGAATCTCTGTAGATCATTAACCATTTCAAACAAGATTTGTGTTGACTTACCCCTCAGAACCATGAATTTTTGTTATCTCTTTCTTAAACAAGTTTTTTAAGTGTATTTCTACAATCATATGACAGTGTATTTGAACACTGAACCATATGTTATTACGGGGAGAAGTTGGATTACCTTACACTGAGCCTACAAAGTGTTCACACCAAATTATTTAACATTGTAGCAATTTTGTACCTTATCCTTCGTTTTAGAAAAAGAAAAAAATATCTATTATTATTTTGAATCTTCTTGGTACTCTAGTTCAATAAATTTGACGAGATTCAACAAAGAATTGCTCCAATATGGACTTTTCAAAAGTTTGTTTCCAGTAGAGTGCATTTCATTGAGACGCTTTATTCTTTCGCATTTAATTTTTTTAATGGAAAAAGACGGGGCAAATTATTGTAAGCGCGTCATCTTTTGTAGAAATTGTGTCCAACTTGTTTCAAGATGGCGATGGGCAACATACAGCAAACACAGAAGTGTTAGCAAGCATTAGCGAGCATAACGGTAACTAAAATGCACAGATTTGAAGAATATGAAAATAAAAACTAGATAAAAAAACTGCATTTCGCATTTGACTTTTCAGGCTTGCTACTGGAACCATTTTTTGTTTGCCGAATCAGAGGTTGGGTGTAGCTGTGTTCTCACCTCTCCATTGGCATCCACTAGTTTTGTCTCCATACTGTCTCCACTTCCCCAACTATCCTCAGACCTATGAACCAGATGACTTGGTGGACTGTGTGAATGACCAGCCCCAGATGCCCAGATAGTCACTTCTTTGCCTTTCTTTAGATTAAACTTGGAAGGAAATGTGTAGGTTGCTTGATCCTCCTCGTCTACTTTACGTTGTATCGACCATCCACCCATAGATTGATCCTGTTAAAATCAAATTATATCAGTTAATATGGCTGATATCTAAATAAAATTCCTTTAAAAAGGAATGGGCACTCAAATGAACATTCATTTGATTAATTACAAATATATTAAATAGATACATCTATATAGGATTTTTTATTAATTACAAATATATTAAATAGATAAATCTAGATAGGATTGTAAGATAGATTATTATATTATAATAATTTGGTCCTGACGAATTCAGAGCTTATCCTGAAAAAAGTTTAATAGTCTTAAACTTGTCCTCTTGTTAAGCTCTAGATAGGATGTTTACATTATTTATATATTTATGTATTATCTATTCTTTAACTATTTCTATTCATTGAATTTTAAAATTAATCGATTAATTAAATTGAATGACATGTTAATCCAATTGAAGGATTATCTAATTAATCTATGCATTCATCAATCAATCAATCAATCAATATTATATCTGTCAATAGTCAATCAATTAATGATTTATGAATTCATCACTTAATTTATTCATCATTCAATGTGATTGATGTATAAAGTAATAATTTTAAAAGTGACTTAATCATATTATTACTAATGAAAGTTTAGAAGAGAACTCAGCAGTTTGGAATTGAAGGCTCCAACTTTCCTGGTGCTCAAAAAGAATTGGCTCTACATTCATGTAGAAGGTTTGAGGAAAATGATTCGGGATTTTGAGTGTATTCACACCCCTGGTAATGAATTGAAGAAATGTCAACAAAACCACTTACAATTTCAGCATTATGTTGTAGTTTGATATAGTCCCCATCTGGATCTGCTTCCACTATGGCCACTAGACCGGTACTGCTAGAGCTTGATATGGTGTCGTACACGGCTTCTCTTCTACGCTTGGATTTGGCTGCGGCACTCTGAAGCACGCGTTGACGTTTCTTGCGAGTGTTTGGAGTCAAGTTGACATTCAATCTATTTATGAAAAATGAAAGTAATGATTTGATTTAACCAAAGTGGAATGAAAAAAAGAAAGAGTTGTTGCATGCTTATGAAAACTAAAATTCTATTGAATTGAAAAAAAATGATGAGGATGTTTGGTTGTTGTCAATTTTTGCAAAACTGTGCAAGTCCTCTTTCTTTGAGTGTCTTTTAGTTAATTATTAGGTGTGTTAGCAAGGTGGAACTAAACTTCATAACACATAAACTATACATCCTAATCAGCAATCGCAACCTCAATTTAGCCCATCTGAACCTGCAATGCTATGGCTAATTTATTTATATAAATGTTATACGAATAACATATATACCTTGATTCTTCTGACTCCAGTAGTTTCCTATACTCCGTAATCTCGCGTTCCAGCGTATCTCTGTCTCCTCGCAGGGCCTGCATCTGCTTCCTGTGAAGGTCACGCTCTTTCTCCAACTGCATCTCTAGCTCTTTGATGCGTACCACCAGACGAGATTTCTATCAAACAAAATATCACATTTTTATTTATTTTTCCTTTTATTTCATTTTCATCGGTTTTTAAAATGATTTATTCTATTTAATGTATTTTTTTATCTTTTTGCAAATTGATTTGAAATTTGTAACAATTTTCAGAACATTTCAACTTTTTAAAAATTATTTTATAAAATCAACAAAATGTTTGAAAATAGCTAACTCGGGGTCTGTCTGGCCAGTGTCGCTTGTCCTCGGGTGATAGATAAATATACTAGGATATGTTTATGTAGACACCGGCATGTCATATAATTTTCATGGTATGCATAATATTATAAGTATCTAGTTGATAAGGCTGAAAAAATAGTTCCAACTGAACTGACCAGTAACAGCCACCAAAGACGGATTCAAAATTGGCATTAGAATTTAACATTTATACACCAAATAATACCATTTAAACAAAACAAATGAATTAATAATAGAGCGTTGCAAAACTACACATCATTATTGATTGACTCCAGCATTATTATACACACCAGTTTTGGTGATTATAGCAGCTAAAGTGAAAGAAATATTTTTGTATGACTGTCTTTGTCAAAAGCCAATGAAAGGGTCCGAAACGTCAGTCCCCTTTTACTGTGTTTTTGTCTTTTTCATGTCTTTAAAAAATAACATGCATACGCCTGTTTTAATCATGTCTTTACATATTTGTAATGTTTTGAGTTCATTGATGTAAATAACAAATGAATATGGATAAATTTACTCATATCTAAATAACACACTGTGATTATAATACAAAATATGGTTAGATATAGATGCATTGTTTATTTTTGATAATCGTATGTATAGCATATGTGTGTTATATTATAGATGTATTGTACCGGGCATTGAATTTCTAAAAGGCGCTTAATGAAATACTCTTTCATAATAATTTCCACTGGGAACTGGATTAAGCAGATGGTATGGGCTAAGTGCTGATCAAGGTTGCCAGTTCAATCATTAACGACATGTGGAGTGAAGTGATTTTGATAATTTACCCATAAGGCAATGAACAAAACCATTTTCTGTTGGATTGAACCATTCCTTACAAGGAAGGTCAGACAGTTGGTCAGGTAGTGTTTTGTTATTTATTTATTTATTTATTTCATTTAACAATTTACAAAACAAATAAACAAAACTTCCATAGTGTCCAAAACATTTTTTTTTTTTTAATATTTGTAAATTTAAAAAAACCATTTCAATTATTTAAACAATTTGAAAAACCCCTCCATTTTGCAAATTTGTCATTATTTGGGCCAATAGAACAGGGTGTATTTGTCTTACCACCAATGATACTGCTACGCAAATGAAAAGAACAACAGCTTTACTTATTGTCAAAGGTCAAAGTTGAATAGAAACTGCTTATCGAAACAAATAGTATGTAAATTGTAAAGTAAATATGAAAGAGCGGTTCTAACGTTATACCGCAGCAGTTATTAAAGGCAAATAACCAATCATTTGATTACGAGAAAGGTTCTGCTTGAAACGGGCTATTCCAGTTAAAATCCATACACACCCTATGGAAGACATGACCTTAATCTTTCACACAGGGAGTGTAGATTTCAAATGGAGTCACCCATGAAATTCTGCTAATTAAAACAGGATAGCATATTTATGTTCAACCCACCTCGCTAGAGTGCTGGGTCTCCAGTTGAACACGTAGACGATCCAGCTCATACTTGTGTTGTTCTTGTAAATCACGTCGTAATTTCTCAAGCTTTTCTTCATACTCGATGCGGATCTGTGTTGATATGCTTTCAATGTCTAAGCTATTGCCAGCAAGCAATCGCTTTAATTCCTGCATGGAAAACCATTTTAAATATATTAGCTACTGAATAACAATGCCTGATATTACTGAAGATAGAAAATTCTGCTGAATAACATTGCAAGCAATCTACTGAAGATAGCAAATTCTACTGAATAATGCCTGCTATCTACTGAAGATAGCAAATTCTGCTGTATAACAGCGCCTGCTATCTACCGAAGATAGCAAATTCTGAAGAGCAAATTCTGCTGTATAACAGATTTTTCGCAGTGCCTACTATCTACCGAAGATAGCAAATTCTGAAGATAGTATACAAATATTTACAGGTCATGAGGGAAATGGTGCAAAAAGCTCATTGAGGAGACTGGAGACCGTGGGCCTACTAGTACTATTTTCCCGAGACCAAAATATTGGGGAACTACATGTACATTAGTACAAATATTTTATGTCACATGATGTACTATCCACCAATAAAATGACAGGAATATTGTTATGTGTTTATATCACAAATTCTGCTTAATAACAGTGCAGGATATACTGAATATAGCAATCCTGTTTGAGCACACGGTATGTTATCTACTGAAGATATTCATTCTATTAAAGAACAGACCATGCTATCTACTGAAGATAGCAATTCTTTTGAAAAACAGAGCATATTATCTACTGAAGATATAAATTATATTGAAGAACAGACCATGCTATCTACTGAAGATATTAATCATATTGAAGAACAGAGCATGCTATCTACTGAAGATAGTAATCATATTGAAGAACAGCAGGCTATCTATACTGAAGATAGCAATTATGTGTAAGAACAGAGCATGCTATCTACTGAAAATAAAATTACAATCAAATGACATAAGAATTTTACAAACATAATCTCAACCCAAACATACCGATCTAACGTCCTTCAAGTCCTTATCTTTGAAGATCAGCTGTCGATTGAGTGTTTCTACTTGGGTTTCCAGATTGCTGCGTAGTATTCGTTTCTCTTCGACCTTGATGAAATGAAACGAAATAAATTAACGATTAACAATTCGCATTTTACGGAAGATATGAGCAGGGTGTTAAATATTGAATAACCACCTCCTTAAAAAAATCCACCTTGTATCAATTGTTTATCCCTTCCCCTCATTGAAATATCGTTTATGTAAATTTTGCTCATTGGTCAGATCGTATTGTTTGGGTTTGGTCTTTAGTGTTCTCGTATGGGGTTGCCGTGACTGCTGGTGTTTAGGGTTTGGGTCGATGCGAATATGCCAGGTTTGGTGATAAAACAATTGGGCTTGATTGTATTTATTGTTGGGTTTGTAGTTATAGTACAGAGTAAACGTTACTGGCCTTATAAGATTTCTGTGGTTTCTTTTAAATCAGATATCTACTGAAGATAGCACTATTTCATGACTTGCATTTAAAAAGGATGGTATAATAAGTTCACAGTACAATTAGTGTGCAATATAAATTTTGTTTAGGTTATTATTTTGTGGAAATTATATCTGAAGATGAAGCTCTAACACATAGATTTGATCGTCACCAATACCATCTTAATACCACATGAAATATCGCAGCCTAATTCCACGCATTTACATTGTGCCATATGCATAGCATATGGTATTAAAATGGGACACGTCAACCGTGTGTAAATCTAGTGATAATATTACCTACAATTACCGACTAGGCCAAGGCCAAGTGCAAGCGGACCACGCGTCTATACAAAAAGGAAACATTGAATTGGGTTATCCACACGACGTAGTCATGGTAATAGTGTAAACGAGTTTAAAGGGACATTTTATTAGATATTACAGAAGTTTTTCCTTCAGCCTTTTATATTAAACATGTTAAAGACAATGTGTTGCATAAATTACCTGTCTTGACCTAAACTAAAGTTATAATTTTTGATGATTTGACATAATGAGGTAAGACTGGACTCACTGACTCTGTTTCAAAACATGTTGAAATAGTCTATTTGACTCAAATCACTTTTACCAATATACTTGAAAAGAATTTAGTCTAGTGTTTAACTGAATTTTGTTTAGTGTTAAAAACGATTTTATTCTGGTGTAAATAAGTTGACCCTAAACAAGATTTCCCGGTCAAAATCAATATAGGTGGTATGTGTAAAAGGCTATCCATAATCCATGGCAGGTATACATGTAGTAGAAAAGGGCTATTCCAGGTAAAAACCTGCCATGGGTATAGCAAGATTGTTTAGAAATGCCTCTTCAGGAATCAACCAAAGTCAAAACAAAGTGATATTCTAATGACTGAGTGACCCTTTAATGTAAAATGGAGCAAAACCATGCGTAAATAATAACATTACTTCAGGACTTGCACTTCTTTATGCAAGTTATAATAACAAGCACTGTTGTACAATGTAATAGGATTTATATCATTCAATATTATATCCGAAATAGCGTGATTCGTGAATGAAAAAAAAATCCATGTTTTGGTGACAATGTCATGAATCAAACCGTCTCAGCAAATTCCACATACTTTGCACCGTGGGCGTGTAAATGAGGGGATACGGAGGTCGCGAGGTGAACACAAAACGGCGATTCCATGGAATAAGGAGATTTACGTTGTCAATTTGATTTTAGGTCTAGTTTTACTCAGTGGTGTAACTCTATTTTAATAACCTATTGCATTATATATTTTTTAATACGTCGACTTCTGTCATATTATGACGAGGAGTTAGGGGGTTGAGGATTTAATTGATCAGTCTATAAGGTGATCAATGATTTAATTTAGGGTGTTACAGGATGTTTGTTTTGTTATAGTGTATTATTTATTATTTTTCATGTAAGATACATAGACCTTTCCAAACTTCATCACCTCTTTATGGCCAAAGTGTGATGGGCTTAGACTATTTATAAGAATTATTGTGCGTCTTCCAATCCCATCGTCGGTACCAATATCATAAAGACACTTCAGCTGCCTGAAGGGAGGGGGGATTTGGATTATAGAAATATATGATAGACGGGCCTCTGTCATTCCATGGTTTAACGACATGGTTCACATGGGTAATGCAGCAATCAGTTGCTAATTATTATACATCTTCATAAAAAAAGCTGCATGGGCAGGATAGTACTATCTTTGTATATCATCTCAATTGATTTGAATCACCTACACTGTTAAAACGTTGTTTAAAATTGTTAAACAACACAAGTTCAGTGCATAGCTCAACGTTGTTTAATATTTTAAACAATGTTGCTCAACATTTTAAACAAGTTAATTACAATTTGAGCAACATTGTTTAAAATGTTAAACAACGTTGAGCGATGCACTGGTTAACTTGAGTTGTTTAAAACATTGAAACAGCGTTTTAACTGTGTATGGTGTCTTACAGAACCATGTAAGACACGTCTTGGCAATAGACATGTCTCCAACAATAGATAACAAAGAAAACAAACCAAGTGTCTTGCCTGATCTGAAGACACATTGGCACTTACAAGACGTGTCTTACACATTTCTGTAAGACACCATTTTACAGTGCATGGTGCGAGATAGGCCTTCTTTCAATCTCACAACACCAAATTAAGTTGCCTCTATCTCTTTACTCACTTGGAATGACAATGTAGATTCTAAATCCTGGATCTTTTCTCTGGCGGCTGCTAATTCTTTTTCGAGCTTGCTGATTCTGTATATTTAGATAGAGAGAGAAAGAGAAGAAAACCCATTGATACCAAATCATTATACAGATGAATGATAAAATGTTTATGCTAATGCTTGGATGGCCGTTACTGAGTTTCAACATATTGTGTCAAAGAGCAACGGAGTCAGCTCGGTCTGAAACAGAAACTATCACATCAGTGCTATTAAAAGCCATGACACATTATCATGATTATACTCCATTACAGCATGTTCAGAACAGGCATGAGAATGCTCAGTTTTAAAATTGAATTCAGAATCAGATGGAACCATGGACTACCCTTGGAAACGTGTCCTACGTGTCAAATTTTAGACTGCTGGCGCTTGCTCCAACAGTTTATATTACCAAAGTTACAATATATTGAAATAGTTTCATATATAGTTTTAAGAATGTAAGTTTTAACCAAAATCTCTACATATTTACACAAGTTGTGAAAAAAAAACACCGGAAACATCTGCTTTTCCGATTCTTGTCCCTAAAAAATTATCTCAAAATGACCTATAATCTTTCTGAATATCCATCAGGATGCCGCAATAGGGTTATCACAATGGCTATTACAAACGGACTTTTATTAATATCCCACCCCAACAGCGTTTACCAAACATTTTATGTACGTAGACTACATAACAGCGTGTATCAAAAAGAACGCAACACTTTTTGTCGAGAGGTGTACGGTCACAGTAAAAGACAAATCACTCTAACACTTATATATTCTGTTAGGTCTACTTATTGGCTATCACATAGTCAAATTACAACGATATCGAATATTTATTCGCTGAGATATTAAAGGTATAAGTAGAGAAGTGCAAAACACGTTTTACATCGTTCGTTCTAAAAACTTTGATGTTCCTGTCCGATTAGTGCTATGGGTTAACAGTTTAATAACTATGTAACCTTAATGGTTTAACTTAATTTCCTTTGTTTGAGTAAGGTGGTACATAAAATCATTGAATCGTGTAATCTGATAATCATTCGACCATTTGAATACGTCAATCACCCTTTTTAAGTTCTGAACCACCGATTGCTATGATCGCCACATAATGTCTATACGTTCTTTCATAAATTAAAGTTCATAATCGATGCATCTTAAATAAGGACAGCATTTTGAGGGTCGAGCAGCACCATAATGTCCCATTCACAACAGACTAACAATGACTGATTCATATAAGACAATTCCTACCTTCACTGGACTATTCCATTTGTTTATCTTTTAAATAATGTGCCATACTGTTTTATTTATGACATTAACGAGAGAAAAAGAGAGAGGATTTACAAACAGAATTTGTAATCTGGATTTTCAAGTTGTGTCATTAACTATCAACTAATTTATTGCCAGATTTAATTGATATTGATATGATACTGTAATGGCCAGACATTTGATACCTTTAACATGACATTTTTTTCTCAGAATGATGAGTTTGATTCCAATTATTTAAGTACAATGAGTTATTAAAGTGTCTTGCTAATATTCACCTGACATAAAACTCAGGCATACAGGATAAACGATGTAAAACGTGTTTTGCACTTGTCTACGTGTATCGTTGATATCTCAGCAAATCAAAAATCGATATCGCTGTAATTTGACTATGTGATAGCCAATAAGTACACCTAACAGAATATATAAAGTTCAGAGTGATTTGTGATTTGCCGTTATCGGAGAGCTCGCGACAAAAAGTGTTGCGTTTTTTTTTATACACCCTGTATATTTAACACAAAATATCAATTACTTATTTCAGGTTGACACCTTCTCACAACACTATATCCATCCATGATGCGAACCAACAATGAGGTCAAGTTTATTAGACCGAAGTCCGGTTTGTAATTAACTAAATGTAAGCAAAAAAGGTCAGTTCGTGTTAATTTGATGACAAGAATCATGAAGGACAATTTATAAAAATGGTACAGCGGCCTCGATTGCTCAGATGGATCAAGGCTTATAGCTATCTATTAAATTACGTGTTCTATACTATTATTAATTAAATGGCCTTGAACTCGAAGCCCATTCATTATTTTTTTTGTAAATAGAAGTGTCGGTCATCGAAAGTGCGATATATATCATTTTGATACGGTAGTTGTATTCCTATTGAAAAACCTGGTACATAAATGCATTAACACCAATATTTTTTTAACTTTGGTTTAATTTCAAAATTCATGTGATCATTATGGTTATGAATATTTAGTAACATGCTTATGCATACAATGTTTTCAACCTGAGCAATACTATATAAGCAAACCTGAGATTGTAACCATTTGTAACATAGGCTGAAGCTGCGAAGTGCAAACTCATCACTTCGTGCACTATGAATTAAAATGTTCTAATTAGAAGAGGCAGAACTGCCAAGAGAACTACCCAAGCCCCCCTCCTCCCTACCTCCCTCCTCAAGTTGACTGCAAGTATAAAGTGCAACGTTTAATTGTAACCTCAAGTTACAATTAGTTACAGGAAATATACCCAACCTTCATTTTTGTGACACAACAATATAGCCTACAGGATATAATTATAGGTTTGGGATGCCTTGCATGCCTGGACGGTCGGTCACGTTCAAATGTATGACCAAAATGTCGACTGGTTTGTAATTAAGTTTGCCTCATAGGCTATAACTCAAATCCAGAGAATAAATCTGGATAGCAAACCGATCCTCCGCATGTGTTACAATTTGACCTGAATTAACCCTT
The DNA here is from genome assembly GCA_035610835.1 of Ophiura sarsii. Classification (NCBI taxonomy): domain Eukaryota; kingdom Metazoa; phylum Echinodermata; class Ophiuroidea; order Amphilepidida; family Ophiuridae; genus Ophiura; species Ophiura sarsii. Next base: position 26,248,996 of record CM069441.1, read on the forward strand.
TTGATGCTAAATAAGTCCATACATTGTCAATTAAAAGCCTTCTGCAATTGGTGGAGGACGTCCAAAAGTGGAAATTGTAACATAAAATGTTATCGATGTTTGATACACCCGTATAGGCCTATATGATTATATAATGTGTCCCATGTGGGAATAATTGAACTAGAGTTCTGAAACTGGATTTTTGTCGAGATAGACTATACAGAAATATTGGACCTTATGCATGTACATATTATGTAGATTCTGTTCATATAAAATATTTGTTTTTGTACGATAGCGACATACATTTTTAACATTTTTAATATGTTTTGATAATCGCATATTAATGGTAACCGCACAAATTCATGGTTTCAGCTGTACGACATGTGTAGCCATTGCATACGTGAAAATCGCTCGTTTATTATAGGCCTGGCTGTTATTGTTTTTCAAAGGTATTTTAATTTTGATAGGCAAAGGCAATGCGCATATGAAAAAGACAGAGGCTTTTAGGCATTTTTTGGCCTATAAGTTAATTAAGTTGGGCTGATTATTTCAGAGGAAATCACACTCATATTTGTGTTGAAATGATTGCTTTATATAATTGTAATTATTCAATATCATTCTCACCTTCTTCTAAGCTCATCACGACTGTCAGCTTGTGATTTATACTTTCCCAGTTCTATCTTCAGACGTGTGTTTTCCTTATGGGCGTCGTCTAATGATCCTCTTAAATCTGTAACATTCCTCTCAAACATATCTATCACGCTTGAAATTTCCTCGTAAGATACCCCGCTACTGGAGCCCAACTCTCGTTGACGCATACGTTCAATGTACACGGCCAGCTTGGTGTTCAAGCCCTGCATCTCCTTTTTCTCGCCGGTTGAGGAAGTCATCTTGGAAATTTGGAAGGGTTTTTATGACAAATAATGTAATACAATGATGCCAATGTCAAAGTAAGTCTCTGGCACTGCGGCGGCGGCGTCCAACCCTGGTCCAAGTTTCGGCAAAAGTGTCCCGAGTCTCCGAGAACAGGTCGATACTATATTCACTATCAGCACAGCTAACAATATTACCGACGCGACGCCGTTCCACTAACCTGAACAATTACCACACATGGATTTCTGACCCATAATGCGGTAAACTGTGTTTCCAGATAGTTACTACAACTTCAATCAATTTTAATGAATTTTAATGATGACTGAAATTTTCTCTGCTCTACTAAAATTGTATAGCAGTGGCGGATCCAGAATTAAAATTTACGGGGGGCTGACCAAGGTTTTTTTAATTGGTACCCCAAAAATATCGTAAAAGGTCCCAACATTTTTTTGCCATCAGCTCGTGAAATTCAGCTGATGGCCCCCTCCGCCACTGTATAGGCTCTATATAATGCTCAATCAATGTACAAAACTTGATGTCACAAATTCACAAATCATATCATCATTGTAATTTTACAGCAATCCCAAAAAAAGGTTTTGAAAAATTGTGAAAATCTTCTTTTTAGAATTTGTAAGAGTGATATGAAAATGGGTTTTAACGAAAATATTTGACACACTGAAAAGTAGCCTAAAGATGTTCTAAATTAATATTATATTCATATTCATAATATTAATAAGGCCAAATAAAAATAAAAACTAGTTTCTCGTCCTAACCTATAAAAAAAGGAGGATGAGGCTAATCATGCTAATGAGGGCATTTTTTTATTTTTTTTTATGCAAAAATCATCATTACCAGCTTGGTATTGCATGATTGATTGCATAACTTGAAGAGGACGAGGCCTTTGTAAAATCCTTTTATTTCATGGTTCTGGGGCGGGGTTGTGAACACAAAACCTGCTTTAAAATGCTCATTGGACTATAGTAAATCTATTACCAAGATGTCACTGTCAGCTAAATTGTTAAATACTTTACCAACAAAGTTATGGAAAAAATGGAGAATTTGTTTTGGATGGAATTCCTGAAAAATGATGCGCGAGGGGACGAGAAACTGCTTTATTTTTTTACTTGGCCTAATACTAAAAGATTAGTATTAGCGAACTTTTGATCAGAAACACATTTTATTGGCGTACCTGGAGTTCAATATTCAATTCAAATTCTACCAAAATTCAATTTTAATTCTACAAAAACAACACTGCAAAAACACTGGTGTTAAAAATAACACCAATGGTGTTGTGAGAGGTCCACACCAACACCGGTGTTAAATTCTTGGCGTTATATCAACACCATGTAGTGTCATTTTAACACTGCAAGTGTGACGAATAACACTGTAAGTGTTAATGTAACACCAAGATATTGTTGAAATAACACTAATTGGTGTGGACCTCTCAGAACACCGAACAGTGTTATTTTTAACACCGGTGTTTTTGCAGTGAACTAACTTTCATGCTAATACTACTAATTGTAATCTTCACTTGCTTCATTTTAAAATCATTTGGATAGGAATATGATGAATATGCAATATTCAACCACATGTACATTTCAGGATACTGATATTAAAATAGAATTCACAATGTCAAGGTGACATCTTTTGTTAGTGTACTATAAACCATGATGTTATTGAGGTAATAGACGGTATAGCATGCATTATAGACCCATATAAATGAATATAAGGCCAAATTAAATTAATTGTTTGTCTCAAAGCTCCCGCGCGCGTTAGTTTATTGGTGCGCATTAAAAAAATAAAAAATAAAAATTCAATAAAAAATAAAAAAATCCAAAATTTCACAGATTTTTCAGATTTCCATTGATCACATCATCTTAAATACAAAAGTTCACTTTTACAAGGATTTCAATATTTTATATTTAAAAAAATTTAAAAATAAAGTAAAAAATAAAACCGCATTCCGCATTAGTTTTACAACAGGAGAGGAGCTTTGAGACAAACAATTAATTTAATTTGGCCTAAACTATATAATGATGACCGATAATTTTGTACCAATACAGCGACTTTCTCTATAGGCACCTGTTGGTCCATATCGTTTATCGTTTATGAGGCGTTTTGTGGAAAATTACTAACTGGATCCACCTACGGAATACCTTTGTGCCATTATCATGATTATTCAGGCTAAAAAGCTAGCTGCTCTTGACATTTGACATTGGCAAACCGCAAAAAAATGTCATGGGCCTTGCATGTATACACAACTATAGTAGACCTATCACCTATAGCCTATACGTCACAAGTTTGATATCAAATTTTATTTAATCGTCCTTTTCCCCTGAACTTACTTATATTTACCAGACTGATATTTACGTGATCTTTTCCAGGGAGCGCCCTCTATTCATGATTTTCTTGCAGATTTACATTTCTGATCATAAATAATTATATTCTGAGTTACGGAGCGATGCAATTCCTAATTACTTCAAAATCCTGGTTTTAGAGTGAATTTAGAGTGAAAAATAAGTTGTCGCGCAGACCTGACAGTTTATTTGCACTCTTAAACCATGATTTTGAAGTAATTAGGAATCATATCGCTCTGTAACTCAGAATAGATTTATGATTTATGATCAGAAATGTAAATCTGCAAGAAAATCTACTTTCTAAAAAAATCATTAATAGAGGGCGCCCCTGGAAACGATGACATAATATGCATTTGATCGTAATGTGTTGGTTTCACTCGTTTGTGTTTAGAAGGTATGCCACACCCCACCACCCAAGAGAAACGTTATGATCAAGCAGAGGCCTATATCCTATATTTCGCTTGGACATAAAAAATAGGCCTAAATCCCGGGCCTAAATCAATGTTAAAATACACATGCCCAATCATCGAATTTACTCAAAGAATAGACTTTACAAAAGACCATGATATTGTTATCCTTGGTCAACTGGTAAACTGTAGACCGTCAACGAACGGTATTATACCGAAATTGAAGATGGACATGTTTTGCAGGGGCGTAACTAGGGTCCATCCTGCCAGAAGGCTTGCCCCCCCCCCCCCCCCCCTCCACCTCCAAATGAAATGACAAACTAAATTATATGTTTACAAAAAATAGTATACAAATACTACATGGTCCTATTGCAAAAGCTCCTATTCACCCCAAAAGGAACTCGCACAAAGCATCACACACATACAAAATTAAGACAAAAGACACCAATTTGTTCTGTTTACTTAACCATGACAATTAATGATTGATTAATTATTGATTTATGCCTCCCATCTCTGACCCTTTTGTTTTGTTATTGAAATCGATTTATCCAACACGCGACATACACATCATTTAAAAAAGGCGGGCAAAAATAATGATGATCTTATTCGTTGCTGGAATAGGGGCTTTTGCAACTTTAGAATTCGACTTTAAGCCACTCAAGTGCCCATAAATCCGCCAAACAACATCATAGCGCTACAAAAGAGGTGTCAAAATGCGCAGAAGACAGTATATTCGCTTCGTTATATAGACTGGGTCCGTCTTGTAGCCCAAAAACCTGCACGCCGGGTTATAAATACATTTTTTCCGCCCAGTTGCCGTGTGTTGTAGTAAGGGTTATTTTAAGATGACAATTACAAAATTTTGGAATGAAAAAATAAATGAAAAATTTGCTGTATAACCCTAACTCTAGTACACCACACGGCAACAGATTTGTTTTCCGACCCCCAAAATTCACCAGAAAGGTCACGTCACCCCGACCCCGAAAAAGTGACGCCAGTGAGATTCGAACTCACGCGTACAAGTTTTCTAACTAAGTAATACAAGTCATGAGACCAACGCCTAAGACCACTCGGCCATAGTGGCAGTTTCCAATTGGTGGCAAAGAATTAACAAATACCAAATACTTATTTGAATGTGGTTATTTCCCAATGATCATAAAATACTGTCCGAGCCGCCGGGGATGGAATATTTTGAAACGACGTTTTATTGCACAAAGACAACCGATTTTTCTTAATCCCTACAGCTGTAAGTTTGTATGTAAAACAATTGTAAAAATGTAGAAATCACCTTTTTTTTATCATAATTGAGGGCGCAGCCTTCAACACGTCTCTTATTATGCTGGTTCCCTGCACCCTGGATCCCCGGGCCAACTCATCCATATCTATGGATAAGTTGTGTGGAGCCATTGATGCAGGCATTATCTCTTAGTATCCCTTTAAATTTGTTTTGCTGACAGCTCCAATACTTGTATAGTGCCTTAAAGTATGTGATGGAAAGTGAGGGCGCTATCAAATTATTGACACGGTCGGGCCGTGACATTTTCAATTCCTATAGGTTTTACCGTAAATAATTAGGGGTTTTAGTAATTACATGATTCCAAAAATGCCTCATATTAGGCCTATATATTATGTTGAAACTTAATTATTTCACTCTAAAACTTTGCTTTGGAATGTCATAAGCTCTTCGTGAGTAGAGACTGATTCGAGGAAAACCGACTGACTGATATAAAGAGGATGAACTGTATAAACAACTTTTCATCGGGAGCACAGGAATATAATTATAGTGTAACACATTAGTAAATGCTTGGTGTTCTGGGAAAACCGAGTTTTAAAAGATAGGCCAAATCTTGGACACAGTATCCAAACAACCCTGCGAGTAAGTTACTCCTTGTGACAAATAGTAGTTAACTTCAGAGGATCATGCACCGCAGTGAGAGGGACAGACGGTTATTCGATCCAAAGACTTTGGTGCTTCCCTTTTCTGAACGGTTTCATTACACACAGGACGTAAGTCCTTCATGCTTGACCGACTGATCCAAACAGCTTTTAGAGCATGGGGGAAATCTGCTACAAGATGATTTTCCACTTTAGCCATCTTCCCAGAAAACTACATCATCAGGAATATTCATCGTAAAGTTGAATTGTGATTGGAAAACTTTAGGTCCCAGTATACCATGGATCGTCCAAATCGGGTTATATCGCCGATAAATGTAAATGTTTTTAAAGGGCACTTTGGCGGCCATTTTGTCCGTCATCTTGAATTTGATGTACATAAGCAACGTAAAAATACTGAAAATGAATTCACAATGGTCAATAACATATATTTATTCATTTTATATGTGCTTTTTATCTTATATTTCAGCCGGCATAATATGAATTTTCATAATTTAACCACTTTTGGCGGCCATTTTGTCCGCCATCTTGAAATTGATGTAAATAAGCAACATCAAAATGCTGGAAATGAATTTGCAATGGTCAAACACATACATCTAGTCATTTTATTTATTCTTCATTATATTACTTAACTGATACGGCTTTTCTCAAATTTTACCATTTTTGGCGGCCATATTGGCGGCCATCTTGGATATCTGGAGAGCATCGGGTTTTTTTCACTGTTAACATCCCAAATGTGTTTAAGGACCCTTAAAGGCACCCCAACAAGTTGGTTTGGTTTAGTCGGGGGAAGGGGTGGGTGTACGGAAACCCCCTGTACATACCCGACACTGGAACATAAATGTTACCAGTATCGCTCGATACTGTACGATTTTACTGATCCATTAAATCGTTGCAGGAACATTTTGATTGCTCGATATTGGACGATACTGGAACACTGAATTTGTAATGGACGATACTATATTTAGGATACAAATATTTAATGCCCTCGCGTGTGATAGTATTGAAACTAGTATATCACAAAGTCTAATTTGGATTTTTCCATTGCACGAGGCGAAGCCGAATGTAATGGAATAATCCAAATTGGACCGAGTGATAAAGGTTTACTATTGCACAAGCAAAAGGCATTTAATATTTGTTTCATATCATGATGTCACATCATTCTTTTCCTGCCATACTGATAGTAAAAACTATCACATGGTTGAAAGCAGACCTGTCATGATATAATATAATACATTCTAGTAGCCTACGGGATCTAAAATACACTTTGTCCGATGGGTGTAGACCTGTATACAATTAATAAAACACAGAGATGTGTTATTTTCTTTAGGTCTTTGATTTTATTTTCGTCATAGATGTAAATTTCCCAATAAACTGCACAGAATATTATAATATAAATACATCGAGGGCTCAGAACCACAAGGCCTTATCTCCATTTTGACCATTTTGAGAAAAAGACTATTGAAGATCTTTAAACACATTGGGGAGATGGAGATGAGGCCTTGTGATACTGGCTATAATTTTGAAAGGGGTAGTGTTTTGAAGATAAGGCTGTGTAACTGGATTGAGAATTTCTTTCTGAAAATGTTGGTACCAAAATCTCATTTTTGAAAAAATGGAGATGAGGCCTTGTGTTTCTGAGCCCTTGACATGTTCTTAAAGGGAAGCGGTCATGGTGAGGATTCTAACGAAAATTGAACAGCGCGCGGCGACTATTTGAATCTAAACAAGTTGGACATAGGCGCAGTCTGCAATTGTTCTACGTATGTTTACATGCAAGCGGTATTGTGTGCGACTCTACAACAATCTCTTAACCCAATGTGGACGGCGCGCTCAATCAACCATCCTTCATTTGATCGAACGCATTTTCTATCGTATGATGTAAGTGATGTATTAGTTATGAGCTAAGGTTTAGCTGGTACAAAATCGTCGTCAGCGGTTTCTTTTCCTCACCATGCGCTATTCCCTTTAAAATAACTAAAGCCTACAATTCTTTTGAATTACATTTCTACGAGTAAGAACTTCTTCATTTAGTGAACATGAAATGTGGATTTTTCCATTCTGCATTGTTCAAGAGGCCGAGTTGTATGGATCGGTTTTTAAAACAAATAGCCACACTTTTTATATTTCTATATCTGTATTTTCAAATTCAAAGCAGTAAATTTTTTACATGTGCTTTTATTTATATAGATATTATAACAAACTTAATATGACAATACACATTCTTAGAATAACGTACATGTATATATGCGAGTAACACCACCACTCTACCGCAATACTTTGCAAATTGAGCAACTATAACAATTAAACATAGTCGACTTCAAAAACATGTTTAATTCTTAAGCATAACATATCTAAAGTATAAACATTTGCTAAAGCTAAACACTTGCTAAACACATTAGGCAATATACGTTTAGTAATTAAACACATACGTTATATCATGGTTATGACGTAAATACTTCCTAAACATGTTTAGGTTTATATCGTTTAGCATTTAAACATCTGTTGAACACGTGGTGAACAATGATGAATGTTATTGGTTAAACGTATTGGATAATGCTAGCGACTGTCGCCATTTTGGATTTCACTATGTGCATCGTATTAGTAAATTGGATGGAAAATTGTCCAGAATCTAAACATGTTATTGTTATCATCTTCAGATGTTTGCATTCTAAACATTCAAGTGATATATGTTTTTAAATGCTAAATATTCTGACTGACACTAAACATGTATAGCATTCAAACATGTGTCAAAAAACTGGACAAATTGTTGTTAAGCTTTAGTGCTTACGATGTTCAGATGCTAAACGTGTGTAAGTTGTCCACGATTAATACAAAACATAAATCGTGTGTCAATTGCAATGCCTTACGGACAAACGTGTACATTGTGGGCCGCACAGTAAATTTACCCAAAGACAAACGATAAACGTGATTGACTTCATTTTTTCACACAAGGATGTTTCATTCTTACCCTGGTTTAAAAAAGTTAAATATTTATCGTGGTTTTGAATTATAGGTTGGTTTCTTTCCACTATTGCAGTTTTTTACTCACTTTGTATATAAGATGTGATACGAGTTAGCTTCAAGCATATATTGAGTTGAATTTCTAGTTATCTAATATCTACATGTACATACATTAAAAGGAGAAATTAAAATAAACTATATAAGTATTGTAAATTATATGCAATTATACAATATGGTGATATGAGTATTAATAATAAATTACGTAAAAGGATACATGAAAACTTCTTTTGGTTCAAAAATATTTTATAAATAAACCTATTTAGTCTCAGTCACGTTTTACTCACTTGTAAAGGCATCATTTAGGTCTACATTTATATTATCAATTTTTAAATTTATTCCAAGATTACAATAGTATTGAATTCTGATAGCATTGAATTCTGATATCATAATACAATACCGTATAGTGCTTCCATTCAGAAGTCTACAGTTTCCCTATAATATGTTTCTAGTAAAACATGAATTTAAGAATAGCGACCGTCGACCTTTTTTGACTTAACTAAAATAATAGTGATTCAATTATTTATGTTCCCTAAGAGTAGACCTATGCACAAACGTTGGAGAAGGAAAAAAAAACATGTGCTTCTGACCGGTTTCGGACCAGTAACGTTTGTATTACTAAAACAATATTAGTGTTTATATAAACAGGGTTGTATATACATTGTTGGTCATTTTGAGTTTCTGCCAGCCATATAGATACATAAACTTGTTCAACGGTTTTTGCCCTTAAAATTTAAAGCAGACTTTACTTAACACACAAGATGGCCGAACTCTAACGGCCTCAATAAATATACATGTATTTAGATTTATAGAGCAAATATACTATTATACCGGTACGGTCTAGTGGTATTTTGCTTTATTACACCTCATAAATATTCATGAACTAATCATGCCAATCATTGGCCAATTCCTATCACAAGTACTATTTCCCTGCAGTCTCATCCCCAGTGTCACAGCGAGGTGTAATAAAACAATGGTATGGTCGGGGCAACAGGGCACACTATTTTACCTCGGTACTGGCTACACGCCTATCACCCCTCACCCTTGCTTCGGAGTGATAAGCCCGTAGCTAGTACCTCGGGAAAATAGTTTGCTCTATAGTTTGCTCCGTTGTGATAGACGCTGCTAAGCACCACACTAATTAGATTCCAATTCATTAATTCACCCAACCCCCTCTTAGAAATTACCTCCTTCTGAAATACTTGGGCTTCACTGTGATACAGCTTATGAAATAACTATTAACAATTTGTATAACACATTCTAACTGCATAGTGTTCCTCCATCGTCAGCCTCTCAGCGAATACCTTTATCTTCAAGTTCTTTCGCCACCCTGGCAAGGTAAGTCGGATCTGGATATCCGTGGCTGTAAGAAGAAATATTATGGCATCTAATTGTTAACATCAACGAGACAAGCAGCATGGGACATTGGCGAAACATCTAATGCTTAATAATGCGGATGGATTTAGCTCTTCAGCCTTACAATACACAAACCATTTACGCAGCGGGTTGACTATCGAGCCATGAACAAGTGCCATTGCTTTATGTATGTAGTGGAATAGGCTGATCATATTGTGCCGTGGTGCGGAGGGTTAAGGTCATAGTGTTACATTATAGGAGTAGGCCTATCACTTTATGTACGTTCGAGGTTGAAGTGGAGAAGCGATCAGGGATAACATTTTCTAAATTTTGTCCTTGACTTCAGAAACACTGGGGTTTTCTTAAAAGGAACTTCAGGGGTCAAAATTGCATTGAATCGTTTGAGTATAAGAACGGAGATGTCTTACTAAACCCGCCAAATTTTTGAGAACAGCAATCCCTTGTCGAATTGGCGTCAAGGATCTCTTCAGTTTATTACGATACACAATAGTCACGGCTTCAATTGAAAGTTGCAGTGGAGTAGCGATATGACGCAGCGGTGCGGGGTGGTTAGCTTTTCATCATAACGATAGACAATTAGTGCAGAGTAAAATAGCTATTGAAACTTACTTTTCCGCGCCACCTGTGACGGCTGTCTTGTGATGGATATCATTCCATATAACGATATCCTGCTGTCCAGTTGATGACGAAGTCCCGATAGTGAAAGTCAGCTTGCGGTCGAAAGCTCTCTTCAGTAGACCGAGTACAGCACGTCCTTCTTCATTATCGGGAAGATAAGCAGTGCGACTCGTACCGTGGTAAGAACGACCTGGATGAGGATGGATGTCCTGAAAAAGACAAAACAAGACAAAACATAAACACAACTTCAATTGTTTTGTTTGTCAGGATATTAGTGTACAATTTCAAAACATTGTTCATTTTAAAGTTGAAAATAACAAATAATGTAGTAGCTTTTCCCAAACTATAGATTGTTACATAACATATAGAAGGCACCTTGGGGTCAGAAGTGTCACCTTTTGTCAGCAGATAAGATAATAGAACATTGCCATTTTCATTTTATGACAAATATAGCATTATATTATATACTCACCCCTTGTGTGCCGTTGGTAAACGTATAGGTTATAATGATGGATCCTTGTGAATCTGAAAAACCAGGTATTCTCGTGGATTTATCAAATGTGACGTCCATTTTTCCCGGTGGCATCGTCTGCACTCGCTTCCCTTTTCCAAACGGTTTCTTACACACGGGACAGGTTTGTCCTTGATGTTTGATTGACTGGTCCAAACAGCTTTTGCAAAACGTGTGATTGCATTTCAGCTTGCGCCACGGTTTGCTGACGGGACTTAAACATACGGGACATTTGTTGTCGTCATCTGATGTGTTGTCATCGTCAGTGTCCTTCGGGTACTGCGTTCGTGTTACCGATAAAGAAGACGTCGCCATGTCTTCGTCACCGCGACTGAATGTCGCTGCCATGCCCCGACTATCTCCGTTCTGATTCAGACCCCGATTTTCAGTAAATTGTTGATGTCGGTTTTTGCGCGAGGAGCTGTGTCTCCGACCGGATCCATGTTGTGATTTATGTCTTGCTCCTGTGTTGATCTGCTGGATCGACGACTGCGCGTGACCAATGCTGGCACCTACTCCGCTACCATCCACACGCGGCTGAAAAAGGCGACTAAATATGGGATTGGACGACTTCCATGCGAAAAACGATTTTAGAATATCAACTAGGGAAGCATTTTTGTCCACTATTATAAGTCTTTCTATCACGCTGTTGTTTCTCTGTTGAGAATGCGACGACGATGGTGATTGGATGAACCCAACAATGGCGTCAAATAAGGCTTCTGCGTATCTTTTCTTGTTCATTTGTAGTGAATCTGGAATTTGAAAAGAAGAAGAAGAAAAAAACCAAGATTTGCTTTATTCACAATTCAGATTTCCCAAATACCTATTCTGACATCGTATCGAATTGTCATGCAGAATGCGTCTGACTCATCTACATGTAAAGAAATGAAATGTATGCTTCGCTACCATTGTCTATAGCTTCCTAGCATGCATACCATCTAGATAGTTCCAAGTGAACAGTTTGCGATATAGCTCATACCAATCACCGGTGCTGAGAAAGGTGGGAATGAAGAGAGGATTTCAAAGGTTTGACCAGTGACCATCTATACCAATTCATATGTGTGATATTGATTGATTTAATACTAACAACTGGTTTTTAACACGCCCCTTCCCTTACCATGCTTACCTATTCCTATAGCAGGCATAGCTATACTTTTCGTTTCCGGCATACGCAAGCATGTCCTCATCACAGCATCTAGCATCTCGCTGATGGGCTTCTGTCCCCGCTCAAACTCCATCGGATCTGAATACGACGGTGGCACAACATGTAACACCCGGTTGCATGTTAAATTCCCCGCATCTGTGTAAACTGGTCGCTTGGAATCTACAGGACCACGGCTTTCAACCCATTTTCGACACGCTCTTGCCAGCTCCGGCCCGGCTCTTTCTTTAACGGCTCTAGCAACGGATGTCTGATTTCCTAATTGGGGATCAGCAGAAGTTACGATGATCGATACAAATTCTAATGTGATGTCACCATGTCGGATTTCCAAGTCAAATCCAGCAGATGTGCGCAGTATCAGCGAGTCCGAGTGTGAAGTAGTGTCTCCAGAGGACCGATAATCCAACGGCGATGATGAGGCTGTAGCTACTGCAGATGCTTCATACGGGTCATTATCCAATTCCCCATAATTTGAGATGTCGTGTATCAAACCTCCCGACGCAGCGTCGTCGTCGTCGTCGTCATATCCAATGGCGCAAGCTTCGTCAAATCTAGAATGTTTAGAAGACCTTTCGTTGACCACAACTGATTTGAGATCTCCTTCGTACTGGCTGCCTAGGCCATTACTATCACGATCCTCACACTGCGCCGTCTTCGAAGGGTCATCTACATCACCATACATGCCCATATTATTGACTAAATGACCTTCGTAATCACCACCATCTTCCCAATTGTCATCACCGGCTGTTATGGCAGACCTCGGCCATATGGTAACCGACGTAGATTTCGGCACACAAAACTGATCGTTTGTATGATGATTGGTGGAAAGGGAATCTTTATTTCTCCGCCCCTCTTGAAAGTCAAACGCATCCGATTCAGCTGTGTCATAGATGTTAGTACTTGTACCTCCTCCGCCTCTTGGTATCAAACTGGACTGAGGCACGCTATTGTTACGTCTATCAGATGAACGGACGAATGATGCCTCACTACGTCCATCCTTCTTGGACCTTGATTCAGGTACAAATTTGCAGTTGGTGGCTCTCACAATTTGCTTATTGAACACGCGAGCACTTCCCGACGACGCACCGTCAACTACTCCCGAGTTGACATGTTTTACAAAGGTTTCTTTAGCAATCTTGACGTGTTCCCTAGCTCCAAAAAGTTCTATTTTACATCCAGGACCATCGGTAACTATGACGTTTTCGTTCTGTTTAGCATGAGCAACGGTCACATCCACGTTTTTCTTCGGTACATCAAAGTCCCTCAAATCCATTGTCTGTGTTATCAACTTTCCTTTGAGAGATTTGACCAGTGTTCTCAATGACGACATTGCCAAATCCGAGTTTGCACTAGTTGCAAACGCTGACGTTCGAGGACGAACCGCAACATTTCCGTTACCTGTCATTTCAAACGTCACATTATGCCTCTCACTAAGTTCGTTGATGTCCTTGTAATGGATAACTTGTATAAAATCCAGGGTCTTTTGATCAAATATTTCTTCGATAACCTGTCGTGTTGTAGGTAATTGCGATCTTTGGCTGCGGAGGTCACTGGAATTTAAAGGACTATGGGATCTGGTCGTTGTTGATGGTAGTGACCCCGATGCAATAGTTTGGTCTTTGCTCTGAGAGGTTAACTTAATGATGTCTTTTCCACGAAGAGATGGTTTAGTTGGTGTTCCTAATTGTGTAGGAGGAAAAATAATGTCTTCGGCAATTTGGACATGCTCTGCTGTTCCATACAATTCTATTTGATATTCGTTTCCTGTGATGACAAGGACTTTTTTGCTCCGTTTTGAATCTGTAATTATCTTATGTCTCTCTGCTAAGTCTACGTCCGTCAAATCGATTATCTTCGTGACAAGTTTACCTTTAATAGAGTCGACCAATGTTGTTAATCCAGCCATTGCCAACTGCAATTTTTCATATTTACAAGATGAAAATCTTTGATTCTGTGGACGAATCTCAACCTCACCGTTCCGCTTAAAGTTATATTCAACATCATATGTAATAGAAAGGACATTTATGTCTTTGTAATGAGCGACTCGGATGAAATCCAAAATCTTCTTTTCAAATGTTTTCACGGCGACCTGTGTTGGTGGTGGTGATGAAGGTGGCGTATCCGGTCTCTGGGACACATCGCTAGAATTCAAGGCAGGACTGTGGGATCTAGCCATCGTTGATGGTAACAATCCTGATGCCATTGACAAGTTTTGATCCTCGTAGGTTGGCGTGACAACGTCCTTTTCAAGAACAGATGTAGCTGTTGGTAGCTCTGGTTTTGCGGATGATGTCAGGTTTTCTACAGCAATTTCTCTATCTTCTGCAGTTCCAACAAATTCAAGTCTTCCTTCAGCACGTTCGACTGCCATGACTTTTTGGTTTTGTTTTATCTCACGAATGCCATCCTCTACATCTTTCTGTGGCATATCCAAAGTATTCAAATCGATTACCTTTGTAAGGAGATTGTCTCCAACAGATTCAACCAATTCCTTAAATTCAATCATTGCCAACCGCAACATTTCACCATCTGTACCTTTCACAATCTGTGGATGAATCTCAACCTTTGCATTGCTCTTGGATTCAAATCTCACTTTATATTTGCTGCTGATTGTATTGATGTCTTCGTAATGAATGGCTTGGATATAGTCCAGGGTTTTCTGAGCAAATGTCTCTTCGACAAATTGTCGTGCTGGTGGTGGTGTTACCGGTTTAGTCTTCGGTCTTTTATCGTTACGATCATTTGAATTCAAACGCGATTTGGATATTGCTGACGGCAATGCCTTCGATATTATAGTTTGGTTATGGCTCCGGGAGGTTGGCTTAGCGTTGTTCGTCGACTTCTCTGTACTTGTTATATCTTTAGGAGGACTATTTCTTCCAGTTATGGGTTGTCTTTCTTCCAATTTCCCATAAACACTTTTTACCAATTTTGTCTCTTCTTTCCTGGGATGCTTGATGCTTGCGTCAGACAGTTTCACTTCGTTGGAAGGCATGTATCCATTCACTGCGTCTGGGCGATCTTCACGAGTTGGTTCCGTGTTTATATGTGGTTTCACCTTTGGCGCAACGTTTCCCAAATAAGCTGGATCAATAGTTTTGTCACCTTTGGCATCATGCTGTCGTTCTCGCACCGGTTCCCCAAGATAATGACGACCTCTCATGGCCGGAGTCACCACGTTTGCCCCAAACCACTTCACGGCGTTCGTTACCATTACCTTTGGACCGTACATCTGAATGCGTGCATCTTCTAACTGCATCACCGTTATTCCAGGATTAGACTGTTTGGTTTCGTGACAGATTCGCTTAAGATCATCCTCAGGGAGGTCGAAGTTATTGAGATTGACGGTTTGAGGTTGAGGATCTTGTGTTATGATTTCGTCAACGATCACGTTGAAATCCTGGATTGCTCTTTGTGCATTATCCGCCGTGCTATCATCACGCCTGACCTCAAGCGTTATTTGTCCTTTGTCTGCAGTTTTGAACTTTACCGAACATTTGGTCTGAATGAGTTCTACCTGTGTTTTGTATACGTTCATAACGTAATGAACCAACATAGGATCTAGACAAACTACGTCTTCCTTGGTTATGTTGTCACTGAGACATTCTTTCCGCATTACCAACTCCATCGATGATTGCTCCAGATCCGTATCGGATGACCAAGACTTCTCTGAATTCTCATCGTTAACGTCATAAGGACCATCTGCTTCTAAATCTTCAGCGATAGAGTCATCTGGAGATTCTTCTTGCATGTCTGGTAACTGATCACGATGATTGGGTGTTACGTTGCCTGTTAATAACAGCGGTGACTCACTCCTTTTCAAATGTGGCATTGACGATCGAAGCTTGAGTGTCGGATGTCTATGAGTTCCCCTATGAACATGACGGTCCTCCTTGTCGTTGATGTAAAATTGTAGCCTTTCGGCAGCATTCTTTACTTCGTCAAATTTCCCGAAGAGTAGTAGTTTCTTGTTCGAATTGTCGATTTCCCATTTCACACCAGTTCGGACCGACATTCTATTCAGTGTGTTAGTCTTTGGCAGTCGAGCTTCCAAATTATCGAGAGGAATGGAAACAGAAACTTCCTCAAAGATCTGAAACCGAAATAGCAAAATAAAAGTGCTCAATGACGTTACATGTTAACACAATCATATCATATTTTCATAATAGCGTTTGAAAAATCATTAGCTGTAGCACAATTTACACAATCAACGATTCAATCCGGAAGTCATTTGCAGTACACCAGCTCCATCCACTTTGGCCTAATAACAACTAGATCATCGATATTTTGTCGTCATTCAACTCGGCCGTCATTCACATGTCACAGACAAACTATGCGTGTAGCAGTATAGAAGCTGTGATGATATGTCTTTCTTTCTTTTAGCTTCAGTTCCAGTAAATTGAGCAATTCTTATTCTGGATTGCAATACACTATTATTACTAACACTGTATTATAAAGAACTGAACTGAAAGGTCAATGTTAACTTGTATCATCTCATACATGTCATACGTGGTGGTTTAACCAAGGAGTTATTATATAATAACTCCTTGGTTTAACTATACAGAATGCGGAGTAGTAATGTTTTACGTGATTACTTGATTTATAGGTCTTTGTACCGAAAAATAACAAATAAATACCTTGAAAAGGTCGTGGCAAGTACATTTATCAATTGTTTCCCTCTCTTCTGGTTCATATTGATCAAGTCCGTCGAATTCGTCACCGCTATCAGCTATGTCTTCATTGCTACTACCGAAACTATCCAATCCCGGTAGGCTGTCGTTTGATGACGCTTTGAGATCATCGGCGACTTGGTGTGTATAACGGGTAACATTTAGAATAGAATCTAGCAGACGATGAGGAGATTTCGCCAAGACTGAATTCATAGCTTAATAAAAACAAACCAAAAAGCTAATTTATTAAGTGATTTACAAGGATGCAATGCTACTTAAAAGCAAAACAAATATGTTTTAATGTGTATACAAATTATAATAATTCTGAAACTTACCCCTACACAGAAAACTTTTCTAGGTCACAAGTGGGTCACAAGACACATTTACGTGAGTCTTTCTTATTTTAACCACCTAAATGGGTCAATGTGACTCAGATCACAAGTACATTGACTCTCTTGTGATGGGTCATTGTAATCCCGAGAATGTAATGGGTCATTTTACTCAATTTTGTGTAGTTACTGGGTCAAGATCGATACTTGACTCACTTGAATTTATAACTAGGTCAAGATCGCTGTGAGTCACTTTCGTGTTTTACTAGGTCAAGAACGATGCTTGACCCGGCTGTATTTTTCTGGGTCACAAGCGGGTCACTTGACCTATTTGACGTGAGTCACTACTATGTAACTTACCTAGATGGTTGAAATGACCCAGATCATGAAGTAGGCCTACAGTTACTCATCTGAGATATGACAATGGGTCAACTAACATACTTGCTTATGTGACTCACTTGATTATGTGCAAGTGTGTCAAGATCGTGTCAATATGAGTCATTTGACTTACTTGCTCTTGTGCTGGGTCATTCCAACCATGAACGTAAACAGGTAAACTGACTCAGTTCTGTATAGTTACTGGTCAAGATCGACATCTGACCCACTTGTATTTTGCAAGTAGGTCAATATCGATATCTGACCCACTTGCATTTTACAAGTAGGTCAAGATCGATAGCGGGCGCTGTGTAGCGCGAATGGCATTATGGGAAGGGTCCCAGCCAACATCGATCGTGGGCCCACTTTGGGCCTTCATGGGACCCTTAATATTTTGTCCACTTTGGCCTGTATACGGGCCAAAGTGGACAAAATATTAAGGGTCCCATGAGGGCCTACTGTGGGCCCACGGTCGATGTTGGCTGGGGTGTGCATCAGCTTCTTTAAAAATAACACCATGGAAAGTAGATTTCGTAAGGATATATATATCCATTTTATTAACATGATTAATTCGAGACGTCACTCACTAAGTGATTGTTCACAAACCAGATACATGGGACCCTTAATATTTCTGAAGACTCACTTTGCAGTTTGTTGAAATTTAAATTGTGTTTCAGTCATGTAATTTTTGGTGTGACCCATTTTTCAGTTTGACCCATTTCATCATTGGTGTGTCAGTATGACTCATATGATTTCCAATGTGTGTAACTACATGGATGAAAACAAAGACCTATGAAAATGGGTCAGTTTGATCTGCTTAGCCATGTCAATCTGACTCATATGAGTGAGCTGATGTGACTCATTTGGATTTGAGGCGAGTCATGTGACCCAAGATAGTGAGTACTAGTCATGTGCAGAAACTCGTTAAATTTGAATAACGTGTCATATGACCTATATACATGTGTTGTTGTGACCTACTTTGTAGGTTATTTTGACCTATTATATGTGTGTCATTTGACCTACTGTATTTGCCAAGGGTGTAACTAGGTGGATACTCACTTACGTGAGTACCGATGACCCATTTAAAGTTGTCTGTGTATATACCGTACTTTTTACAAACGAAAATTCATTTCGAATATAAACATTTGTAAAGTATATTCTAGAATCAAACCGAAACTTTTATTATACGTTGATTAAATTAGTTTCCAGTGAAAAATGATTGATTGATTTGACTGCTTAAGAATTACGACGTATCGTCTTCTAAAACACGTCGATTTTACCAGTGACAGTTAACTGTCACTGATTTTACCTAAGTTGGAACGCATTAACAAATCTTCCAAAACTGTCTAACATAACATTGACACATGCTATTTTACCTCTTATAGCTTACTATCATGGGCGAGCGCTACCTTTTGGTGTTCTATCTTTTTCGTAATAGAGCTCTATTAATCTGAGATCTTATGTTAATAAGAAATTATTGGTTGTGTGAATGAGTTATTCACTTTGGAACTCATTAATTATGACAGTAGATGGCCACATACCAAGCCGCCCTTGCTGTTAAATTGAAATGTTTGAATACCTGTCAGTGCTCTTTAGTTTGAGATGTGGGGACTGTGACATGACCATAATTATAAAAGAGTAATTGTTGACCTGGTATTAAGGTGAGGAATGGAAGTATCTGGCACATGCCTAGCTTTGACACTTAATATATAGTATAGATCATGATGCATATGCTATTATGGTGTAGAGATGGAAGAGGTGCCTTTTTGGTAATATATAAACATTTGTACAATGGTAAAAGAGTTGTTATCTTAAAGCATTGAATACATCCACCCACTCATCCACTTACTTTTCTCTTCCTTGAATAAGACCATCGCTGTGAATTCATCCAGCATGATGATGTTTTCCACATCTCCTCCTCCATTTGAACGTTTACTAAAGTGTATCTCTAGCTTATCCTTTGTCATGTCATCACTGGTGGGCAGATTAGACACTAGAATGCCTCGATGATACCAGTTGTCCCCTTCCATCTTGAGCACTGTTGAGTATTTAATTAGTAACAGGAATAAAATCACAGATTATAACGCCCCTTCCAAAATATTCAAATATTACTCAAGACATTTTTAACGCACTGATTTTCAATTATACGAGGTATAATTTACGACATTAGTTGCATACAAGAATCTATGATTCAAGTGACGATCCTTTGCTAAGGACAGTCCCAGGCCTTGCCGAAACTACACATGAAAAAAAGAAAACTGCTCACGATTTTCGAATAATGGCCAATCGTGAGCACTCTCGAGCAGTCTGGAAGTGGTTTTCTAGCAAATAATCGGCTATGTGACTGAACCCAGTCACACAGAAGACAGCTCCAGACCCAACCTCTTCCCAACTAGACCACAATTTTGTCAAAATCGGCTGAAATCTTGTTCAAACTTGCACAATTTACATTTTGGATCCCGACCAGGGATAAGCAGGGATGATTAGATGATTAGTATGCGATATTCCCCGCCTACCAGTAGGCGACAGCATCATGAAATCAACAAGATCAAGCATGTTTAATAGGCGACGCCACTTGTTCAGTCCCCGATTAATCGCCGACCTTGACACACGACGGCACAAGTTGTGACATGTTGCTGTCAAGACTGCTCGCCGATTTGTACATGAGCAGTTGGCTACAAGTCGGCGACTAATCTTCTGTAGTCGCCGATTTAACGTGTCAAGTTGGCTTGCATCTTCTCTCCCGCTTGGAGCAGACTCGTTGCCGACCACTTTCCAACTACACACAACCACTCATGATGCACGCCAACTCATCGGCTACCGCTTCCAAACCGCTCATGTGTCAATGCCGACCTTCCATATTAACAGACAGTCTCAGACCTTGTCAAAACTACGCATGAAAAAAGAAAACTGCTCACGATTTTCGAATAATGGCCAATCGTGACCAGTCTTGAGCAGTCTGGAAGTGGTTTTCTAGCAAATAATCGGCTATGTGACTGAACCTTTAACTCCCGGATCTAACTTGTATCATGTAACGTCAGCTTATGTCATTTTATTTTTTTTCAAATTGTTTCATATCTTTGGCTCGGCTGCCGAAAATAGAAACCGGTCACTCGTGTCGCTTGTTCATTAGTTACCTAAATCACTCATAGAAATGTATGGCTGGATCTGTATTATGTCCATGCAATCACTGTAGTTTGACTCCCAAGTTGACTTCAACCTATAGGTACTCACGAGTCCGAATCTTGTCAGCAGAAATAATAGCTACGATATTTAGTTTTTTACTTATATCTAAATGACGCCTACGTTGTTTTACTACCGGTATATACAATTAGTAATAGGCATATACCCTATCCCTATTTACAGACGCCTGATTTCAATGGAATAAACTTAATCATCATTTCTCATAGATTACCAAAAGGGTTTCAAATAAATTAAAAACAATTAACAAAAAAAATGATAGCTATGTGTGAAGTGTTTGTTTCTGATATCATATCATATTATCACTCATAGTCATGAACGTATAGACATGATAGAACGTGTCACTTCCCATAATCGAACTAATTATAATCATAAGTTCATAGTTCATACTATCAAATCGGGATCCGTTGTTGATCAATATATATGATCTTGGGTTGTTTTCGTTTGTTACCTCATGGGCCTAGCCATATATATGTATGAGGAGTGAGGGTTGTCGGTTGCACATGCTGAAGACCATAAAACGAATTGGTTGAATTCGTCACATGTATTTTATCCATAAATCCATAAAATACACGGTGTAGGTGATGAATTTAGTGTGAACATGTTCTGACCTGAATTTGAACTTTAGTAAACCGTATGGTAAATAAACACTGATACTGTTGTGGTAAAATTGATCAATAGGAATTAAGCAACAAAAAAGCTGAAATCTGTTGAATAGCTGAAATGTTTCGGGTCTGTCGCCTTAGTATCAATAGTGTACGATTACGATTGACTTACACTGATTTCAATTCTCATTGATTGCATCGTCATATAGAACCGATTTTGTTGTGTCGTGGGACCGATTTCATTGTCATGCAACTGAGTGATTCCATTGTCATACTCATAATTGTCGTACCTAAGGATTTAAAATTGTCGCGGCCGATTTAATTGTAATGGATCCGATTTGAATGTCGTGGAACCGATTCAATTGTCGAGTACCCGATTGATTTTAGTCCTTTAATTGTTAAATAACATAGTTGGATTATGTAATCACAGATATTTTAAGGAAGTTGTGAGCCCCATCATTGATCATGTGTATGCAATAATCTATATGGTCACGCGTTATGAACTCGCCTCCCAATAGGGTGGTGCCGTTACATTTTTTAGCTTCATGCTGTCATTTTCCTCAAATATTTTTAAAACCACAAAAGCTATCTCAACAAATTTGGTATCATTTTAAAGCCCTAATAACAAGCTATCTGCCTGCCAAATGGCATTGGTATAGCTAATACAGAAAGGGAGATACAGCTGTTTGATGTTTGGGGACCAGGGGTGGTGCTGGAAGGGGTGTTTCTGGAAGGCCTGTACAAACTCAATGGGGATAATCCCATGCTTTGTTCTTTTTACAATAACTAGTCATCCCCTAATGTTAAAAACACAATTTTGGTCCCATTTCAAAGGATATTTAGTAGTCATTAAGTGGGTGGTTCAATAGACTT
Source organism: Ophiura sarsii (assembly GCA_035610835.1). Lineage (NCBI taxonomy): Eukaryota > Metazoa > Echinodermata > Ophiuroidea > Amphilepidida > Ophiuridae > Ophiura > Ophiura sarsii. The sequence goes on from CM069441.1 coordinate 26,271,247, forward strand.
GTCAACTATTATTAACAACTAATTAATTATGGCTAAGACAATGATCATCAGCTTTCTTCCTATTCGCTACACAGTCAACATGAATAATCAGCCTTAATTTACCGGATTTATAAAAATGAATATAACAGAAAAAGTTTTCAACCTATGATAGCAAAAGTATACATTTTTGGAAAGCTTGTAACTAGAGGAATTCAGAAATGCAGTTTATATCATGGAAGGGTTCATCCTTAAACAAATATTTCTTAAAATTCTAAAAATATATAAAATAAAAATTTGAGATATTCACTAGCCGGTATAATTACCATACCGACGTAGTAACTTTGACAAATATATATCATCTAATGGGTAATTTCATGAGGAATTCAAATATGTAAACAAAATAATGATAGGGATAGGTATACAAAATATATGGATCTCAAATTAAAAATTAAAAAAACTCTGATATTTTCCGAACATTTCCAATCATACCATTTTAGTTCTTGGTCGTACTATAATTTTAATGACATATTTGGTTTCCTCATGCAATTTCCCTTCAGAAAATGTATACTTTTACTACCTCAGGGGGGTATACAAGCAAATATAAATGTGTAAAGTTAAATTCATGTCGCGAAAGCCAAAATCCGTGTGTAACGCGAAAGGAGGCGAGCTTAAAACACATGACCATATATAGATGGGGTGACAGGTGACGGATACCAAACATTTACCCGGCAGTTGCCATTGTTCTTTGCCCGACAGTATGCGCGCACATATCCTGTTTTGTTTAGGACCCGTGCTTTTAAAACTCGCGCCTATTATTTGGATTTGTATTTATTTGGGCCTACGACCATGGATAGCCCAAGAAAGCCTCGATTGAAGCTTATTTTCATTGGGGTCCGTTAGGTGTGTGAACAGATCGGAATGATCCCTACTCTTTTACGAAAGAGTCTGTAACCTTTAACGTGCTCGGGTATTGCTCTTTCCGAAGCACGGGACCACCATTTCTACGTGACTTCCGAACCACGAGGCAATTGAGACTACCTTGCCCACGGATACAAACATGTGGGCCGTAGCGGGGCTAGAACTCACAACCTTTGTATTATGAGTCCCGCATGCTATCCACAAGACCACACATGCTCTAAAGCATTATAAAGGACAATAAGGCATATTGGACAGTGTTGTGGCCATATATGCTGTTCCCTCAAGCATGTATCGACAGTCCATTCCCTTCGACCGTTGCTTTTGTTTTTAAGCTCAGTTGCTGTTACCACGAGGCTATACATGCATAAATACAAAGGCGCTGACCAGGATCGCTGGTCCGCTATGGTATTGGGAAACTGAGTCTGAATACGCTACTGAAGAGCGTGAATAAGCTCGGATGCCTCAACCCTCATTCTATTTCATTCAAGGATGGATACGAGCATCAGTGGCGTGTCCAAATTGGGGGCGGGCGGCTGTGGGCGGGCAACCCCCTCCCCTCAATGATCAATTCGGTTGAACAGACTCAAGGAAAATGATGGGGGAGTTTATAGGGCGTCATTCGGGGGAAGTTTATATACGGCGTCATTCGGGGGAAGTTTATACGGCGTCATTCGGGGGAGCTGGGGGGGTAACAACACATGCGAGTCCTCCCATTCCCACTATCGAATTCCTGATAACGCCAAGATGAGCATGTTTATGGCAGAATCACAGCGGTTGAGGGCAGGCATCTGAATTGCCTATGTACAGACTAGGGGGGCTGGGGTACCGCGCCATTTTGCAATATTTTGCAAAATCGATCGTGGTTATCACGTGATACGTATCGTGGAAAAATAATTTACACTGTTTTAACGAAATGCACTGTGGGATTGTGTTACCAGCCTAAATCATAGAGGTCGCAAACCCGGTCGCAAACTTGCTTATAATTGAGCCTAGCTATAACAAGCTAACTTAGTGACATCTCTGAATGTAACCAAAGTGTGCAAAGGAGAAATTGTTGGACACACTGGTAAAATGGTTTTACAACAAGTTTTGCTATCATATTATCAAACTGAACTCAAGTTAAATCACTCTATTTATCGAGCAATAATATAATTGTTTACGCATTTTAATTGTTTAGATACAAAGTTAAATAAATCAAGGATACATTTATGATAGATAAATAAATAAAAAGAAAACTATAAACGCATGG